>MDKI01132098.1:0-14583 GCA_005239505.1 Nicotiana paniculata | reverse complement strand
GTCCAAGTGAGTGAGGCTGCCTCGTCCGGACTACTCAGCTCATAGGCACTCCACCACTGATATTTTTCTCCCCTCAGCGGGAAAGCGGTGATACAAGACCCACTCGTCTCCACTATGCCCATAGTGCGACGAAATATTTGGCTAAGTAATTTAGGATTTCGTGGTGTCAGGTAAGCTAATTATAATATTTTATGTGCTATTAAAATGATGTATATTAACTGGATATGGTAAATAAATGTATAAGTTATATAATAAGTAATGTGGGGTCTAAGAAGAGGCCTAATTCTAAGTTAAGTTGGAAAAATTACATAATAGGCTAAAATTCCAAATGAGTTTGCACAAGTCCAAACTTTGGAAGAGAATATATAAATATATATGGTGTTATATGATTAACAACCTAACAAATGAAAGATCTTCGAGTGTAGTTTATAACGCTTTAAACCGTTCGTCATTTGCACATTCCTACACAAAGTTATGATTAAATTACCAAAGGCTGGACCTGCGATCAATTTTACGATCGCAAAATGGTTCCGCGAACCGCATAAGCATCGCAAAGTGGAGCAGAGACGGAAAAACTATTATGTGGTCGTATAATTGATTATGCTGTCGATTATGCTGTCGCATAATTGATATGCTACAATTCTACTACCGACCAAAACGATTCTGCTATAGCATAATTGCCAAAATTGCACCACATAATTGACTTCAGGGGTCATTTTTGGAAATTTTCATATCCAATCCAATATTGATAAATAGGCTTTGGGGATTTATTTGGGACTATTTTCTAATGAATCTTGAGAGAGGTGAGAGCATACAGAGAGGGAAAGAGGGAACCTAGCCTTCCATTCACCCAATATTGCACAAATTCTCAAGAATCAAGGAAGCTAATCTATAGCTCACTATCCTTCTGGGTAAGTCCTACTTCTAAGATTTCATATATGAGATTATGAGTTCGAAAATATATTGTGGGGTTAGAAATAGGCCATGCATGTGACAGTAAGTTATAGTATGTCGGATAAATAAACTATTTTGAGTTGTCCTTGTTGAAATTGGTTGAGGGAAGAAGGAATTTCCATTGTAGAACGTTGTAGTCTATTTCAAATGATTAGGTGTTTGAAAAAATTCCTAGGAGAGTTGCACCATTGGAATCCTTCTAATTATTAACCGATTTTCACTATCTTCCTATAGATTGTTATTGCTAGAAGTGTTGGTGCATTGTAGTAACTTAAGAAAAGCTCAGAGAAGGTATGTTGGCTAAACTTCCTATCTCAGAATTGAATTCCATAATATTTCCGTAAGTTCAAGTATAACCGGCTCAAAATCCCTAATTTCTACGTTCCGGGTTATCCCCTATAAACTCAAAAACTTGATCATTCCGAACGAGCCTTATATTGAACGATAGATGTTTAAAGTATGGGTTGCTTAGTAAAATGGTATGGCTTTGAGTTGTGGTTTAGATGAAAACTGGTATATCGATAAGGTAAGGAAAACTCAATATGCTTAATACTCCTAACCACTTGTATGCATCTAAATGTCTTGATTGAGTGTGTCTAGTGGTTGATAAACTATAAATATGTTTGAAAATGAATTAAATGAACTGGGAAAATAGAGTGTGGACAATGTTTATATTTGAGAATGTGTTGGGAATGAGGAATTTGTGTTGAGAAAGGTTGAGTATTCATGTTAAGAATCGAATGATGGTTTCTATGCCAAATTGTAGGAAAAGCCTATGTGTGCTTAAGATTTTCGAAGCCTTCTTCCTTATGTGTCTACATGCCTTACATAATAGATCTTATTGATGTGATAATGATGCCGAATATGAAAAAGGGGCAAACTGGAAAATGTAACGTACGTTCAAGAGCTAAGAACTATTTAATAAATAAAGCCCCTCGTGCCAATCTATCAAAAGATGGGAAGGAAATGTAAAGTGAGATGACACGTGATCGGACACCATGCCGCACACATGGTGGTAATTGTGCTGAAAATGACTGATTGAATATGGTTGATGTCTCAAATGAGATGGCTTAGCTGATCGGGCCAAGATCTAACTCCATGTAAGAACACAGTGGTATTGTGGATGAAATTGTGAATATAGTTGATGTCTCAAATGATATGGCTTAGCCGATCGGGCCGAGATCGGACTGCGTGTAAGACAGTGGTATTGTTAATTGTGGCACATGGAACTAAGATTACCAACCTAATAAGATGAAAAGTGAACTGAGATCTTATGTGATCATCTATTTGATGTATAGTGTTTGTTTGAAGCTTTTAATTTACAACATGTTTGTTTCCCCTTTGAATGTTTCCTTGTTCCTTCTATTAAGGTTAGTATTTAGATCTTCATACTAGTACTATTCGACAGTACTAATGTCCCTTTTGCCGGGGTGCTGCATCTTTAATGGATACAGGTGATTCCACAGTAGGCGGCAGTAATCAGTGATAGCGGTACACTCCTTTCATCTAACTTGGTGATCCCTACTTCATTTCGGGGTCCTGTGTCATTTGGTTATCGTGTACTTTGTATTTTGAGGTATAGCCGGAGCCTTTTTGCCGGCATTTCCATATTACTCTTCAATTGTACTTAGAGGCTCTGTACACAGGTTGTGGGTGGTGTTGGATAGTTGGAATTGAATTAGAAATATTGGTATTTGGCAAATATGTTTTTCATCATATCTATAAAAATAGTAATGTTCTGGATATTATGGTTGAAACTGCTAATGGAAACAAAATGGAAGTTGTTAATGAAATATTTATAAAGTATGATTAATGGAGCTCATATCCTCTTTATTCATGATTTTTTTTTTGGGTAGAATGAAACCTAACAAGCTTGCTCAGCTGGGTTTACTCGGTTGAGCGCCGGTCGCGCTCTTTGGTTTTTGGGGCGTGAAAAACTTGGTATTAGAGCTTAAGGTTTTAAAGTGTCCTAGGATGTCTCGGAGCCGTGTCTAGTAGATTCCTTCTTATCAGCGTGTTGTCGACCACATCTATAAGTTGGAAGCTATTCGGACATTTAGGAATTTCACCCTTCTTTGATTCTCCAGATCGTGCGGTAGAGCCCAAGATAGGGAGATAATTTCCTCACAATATCTTATTCTCAAGATGAGTAATCTTGATACCATAATCCACGAGTTTGAATCAATAAGGAGGGAATGACCCAACCATTAAATCTGAGGGAGATTGCCCAAGAGTTTGTTAGGAGAATGTATCAAGCCATGGAGGGATTGGTAGAACTTGTTGCTAAGGGGATTACCCTTGTTCCTATTGATGTCACTACACCACCAGATCATTTAGTATATCAGTATGGTACCAACGTACGTTAGGGATGTAGAGTCGAGGGGCATCGATTAAGTTATTGCCCTATCAACCTATAGTCACCAAGTAAGTCACTCCTTAGTACATCATTATAAACAACACAAAAATTTTAATTGTTGTATATGTACTTCCATATTGAAGATTTCTCATAAACATGGTCTTAATAAGATGTTGAGTCATAAAACATTGCATGTACCTACTCCTTGAACGAGACGTATTATTCGTGAATCCACTCTATCACAAATTCTCTTATTCACATCCTCTTGTGGAATTAAGTTCTATAATTATGTCCTTGAATTGAGTTATAACTCTCGGATTAATACTTTCCACTTGCTTTCCTAATTTCTCAACAAGGGACTATACCCGATGAATTTCTTACAAAATCTTTTTATTTAAATGGACAACATCTGCTCACTTGTGGCTATGCATGCACAGTCGTAAGTTTACCTATGTGGTGTCAAGTTCCATGTAAAACATCCCAGTGTTGTTATCCTTCTCGAGTCACTCTTTTTCTCACTAGTGTATATTGCTTCTATGGGTTGAATAGTTACTCTACTATCATGCGAATATCATCAATGAAACCTTCTCACTGTCTAGTAACATAAGAGCATAACTTAACACCTATCATATGAGTGAATGTCAATCGAAATGGTCACCGTTTTCATAAAGTCTCTCTGAAAATTGAGATCCTCACATCTCTGTCATAGGAAGATATTGTGTCTCCATCTTAGTATATCTTTCATATCCACTTGGGACATCCCGTAGTAAGTAGCTCACTTTGTTCCTAGTATTGTGGTTGCCCGTGACGTGGTCTTGTATTGCAGTTGGGAGTTAGTATAGCAGAAGCATGTCCAACTCATAACAAATGTTTATTTTCTCTTTACACCTCCACAACATGTGTTAATTGTGTTCTTTAGTGAATTCACTGTGATATTTTCCCAACACTTGTTCGATAACTATGAGAGAACATGTTCTTCTATGTGTCACTATAACACTTCCTTTCTCATAAGGACCCTTAATAGGCTGTCCGTCAAGACCAAATGCACCTTTGGGGGTTATCATAGCACAACGCCTGCTTCCTATGTTTTCCTGTCTTTCATTAGCATCTGGGTACTTCTCAAGTCAAAATCCATGGAGAACTTATTATGAACATTTGCAAACCTTCCATGATTATTTTATACTGTCTCATTGGGTTCCATTGTCTTTACACAATCTACTTCTAAAATCATTGACTATGTTATTGTCATGTGCGGGGAGTTTTGCAATCCTTGGCATTCCACCTCCCTGGGCGGATAGGAGTTTTATTTGTCTTTCTCCCCCGAGCATCATGTTAACCATTAGAACCCCTCAAACCAATACATGATTTCATCCCAATATTAAGATGTCCTAGCTATGTGGTGTCACTTGTGAAAGATTGAGATTAGATGCTTTCAGATTTTTGCACATATCATGAGCATATTGATTTGGAAGACAAGTTTTAGTATCTTTAGTTATCTCATATAGTATCAATTATCGGGAAGGGTTAAGCTGTTTGAATTATGATAATCTCATAAGTGTTTAACTTCTTTTTCACCGTCATGGGCTTGTGGCATAGATTCCTGGTGTCACTTAATGTTAGGAGTGTAATTCAACTCATGTATTTTTTTTCTTGAAATCACTATCACATCCATGTTGCAAGAATCTTCCCATTTTGAGCTAAACCAATTTTCCTTACACTCAAGGAGGCAACCGGTGTAACATACTTGACCACTTATCCTTAGAACTTACTATTGTCGGGCAAGGCATATATGGAAAGGAACAATTGTTACTATTCCTTGCATAACTCGTCGCCTCCCAAGAATAAATGATGCTAGCGTCTTCATCCTCCCGATCATGCCTCCTATGTATCTCATGTCTAGAAAGACCCACTTCTTTTAGATCCAGGATCACTCACATGGTTCCCACCTTATCAATGCGTGCTAGTTACCTCTATGCTTCATTTATCTAATAATTGATTTGTACCAATGATTAACCATGTCAGCATTGTTAGTAGTAATCTTCGTGTCTCTTAGCATAACCTCATGAAATACTCTGCTCAACACATTAATGGATTCTTGAATAATTCCAGCCCAATCTTGAACTTCGTTGTTCCTCATTGTATTAATCTATTGGATATTGAAGGTTCAAACATGTCAAAGAGGAAGCATCACCGTGTGATTACATATATTGGATAGGTAATTTTATGGTCAGTTTACGATAGCACATCTTAGAGTAATTATTGAAGGTCATCAAAGGTTTAGTGTGGGTGTTCGCATAGAGATTTAGAGTTTAAGAGGGTGAATAGGTTATTCTCAATATTTTCTCCCTAAAGATGTTATGTGAATTGATAATGAAGGTGAAATAGGCCGGACTATGAGTACGATGTGTTCCCATTATTGTTCCCTATGTACCTTGTGTTTTCATGTGCCTATGTCTAAAAAGGTAGTTGGAGATACTTTGTGTATAAATCCCATGGAAACTACTGAAGGTGAAGTTAATGGATAGTTAGCCTATGAGGGATATCTATTTGTCATCCTTGTTAGATAAGTTTGGGAGTTAAGATTGTTTCGATGAATGTGTTATGGAGAAGTCTGTAAGTCTAAGAGGATACCTTGAAGGGCGAAAGTGTCGTGGAAAGAAGATATTTTCTCTTGATTGTATAACAATTGATTTTGATTTGAAAGGTACCTTCTAGGTGTTATGATTTAAAGATGTGCAGTCCATGTCCAGGTATCATTATGATAATGTAGTGCTTGTAATGCTGAGATTAGTGTTATTGGTATATACATTGTGATGATTTGTCGAGATGTGGATGTGGTTTTAGGATGGTTTTGGTAGTTCTTTGGCAGGTGGATAGCCTAGTTACAAAGGAGACGCTGTCGAAATTTCTGAAAAATTTGGGAGTTAGTCAAAATTTAGGGACTTGAGGTAGGTGAGAAAAGAGATATGTTATGTTAAGTGTTTGGGGCGGAATCTACTTCTCGTTCGCGGAGGAATGATCCTATGCGGGGGAGAATGTAAGGCCCCGGAAAATTTGGCTAAGTAATTTAGGGTTTCGTGGTGTCAGGTAGGCTAATTATAATATTTTATGTGCTATTAAAATTATGTATATTAATTGGATATGGTAAATAAGTGTATAAGTCATATAATAAGTAATTTTGGGTCTATGGAGAGGCCTAAGTCTAAGTCAAGTTTGAAAAATTACATAGTACGCTAAAATTCCAAAGGAGTTTGCACAAGTCCAAACTTTTGACGGGCATATATATATATATGAAATATATTCGAGTCTAGTTTCTAACGCTTCAAACCGTTCGTCATTTGGACAATCCTACACAAATTTATGATCAAATTACCAAAGGCTAGATCTGCGATCAATTTTGCGATCGCAAAACGGTTCCACGGACCGCATAAGGATCGCAAAGTGGAGCAGAGACGGGAAAATTATTATTCTGTCGCATATTGATTATGCAGTCGTATAATTGATTATGCTGTAGATTATGTTATCGCATAATTGATATGATATAATTCTGCTGCCCACAAAACGATTATGCTATAGCATAATTGCACCACAGAATTTACTTCAGGGGTCATTTTTGGAAATTGTCATATCCGATCCAATATTGGTAAATAGACTTTGGGGATTTATGTGGTGTTATTTTCTAATGAATCTAGAGAGAGGTGAGAGCACACAGAGAGAGAAAGAGGGAACCTAGCCTTCCAATCACCCAATCTTGCACAAATTCTCAAGAATCAAGGAAGCTAATCTCTAGCTCACTATCCTTCCGGGTAAGTCCTACTTCTAAGATTTCATATATGAGATTATGAGTTCAAAAATATATTGTGGGGTTAGAAATAGGCTATGCATGTGACACTAAGTTATAAGATGTGGGATTAATGAACTATTATGGGTTGTTCTTGTTGAAATTGGTTGAGGGAATAAGGAATTTCCATTGTAGAACCTTGTAGTCTACTTCACATGATTAGGTGTTTGGCAAAATTCCTAGGAGAGTTGCACCATGGAAATCTTTCTAATTATTAACCGATTTTGCTATCTTCTTGTAGATTGTTACTGCTAGAAGTGTTGGTGCATTGTAGTAACTTAAGGAAAGCTCAAACAAGGTATGTTGGCTAAACTTCCTATCTCGGAATTGAATTTCATAATGTTTCCGTAAATTTAAGTATAACCGGCTCAAATTCCCTAATTTCTATGTTCCGGGTTATCCCCAATAAAATCATAAACTTGATCATTCCGAACGAACCTTATATTGAACGATAGATGTTTAAAGTATGGGTTTCTTAGTAAAATGGTATGGCTTTGAGTTGTGGTTTAAATGAAAACTGGTATACCGATTAGGTAAGAAAAACTCGATATGCTTAATACTCCTAACCGCTCGTATGCATACTAAATGTCTTGATTGAGTTTTTCTAATGGTTGATAAACTATAAAGATGTTTGAAAATGAATTAAATGAACTGGGGAAATAGAGTGTGGACAATGTTTATAATTGTGCCTAGTGATGCCTATGAAATGAGGAAATATATGAAACAGATTACGAAATGAGCCTCGACTCAACTCTCTTAAAATGACTTCTAAATGTATAATTTGCTTAAATTCTCTACTGAGGCATGCATGGATAAACTCCCTTCTTCTTAGAATCGAACCCCAGGTGTTCGAGTATTTGGTGTAGGTTCCTAACTTGATCATGCTAGAACTGGCTGCCTTAATATGTGTTGAAAGATTCATCTTCAATAATTGTTCTAAATGTTATCATGATATTTGAGAATGTGTTTTGAATGATGAATTTGTGTTGAGAAAGGTTGAGGATTCATGTTAAGAATCGAATGATGGTTGCTATGCCAAATTGTAGGAAAAGCCTATGTGTGCTTAAGATTTTCGAAGCCTTCTTCCTTATGTGTCTACATGCCTTACATAATCAGTGATAGCGGTACACTTCTTTCATCTAACTTGGTGATCCCTACTTCATTTCGGGGTCCTATGTCATTTGGTTATCGTGTACTTTGTATTTTGAGGTATAGCCGGAGCCTTGTTACCGGCTTTCCATATTACTCTTCAATTGTACTTAGAAGCTCCGTTGACAGGTTGTGGGTGGTGTTGGATATTGGGAATTGAATTAGAAATATTGGTATTTGGCACATATGCTTTTCATCATATCTATAAAAATGGTAATATTCTGGATATTATGGTTGAAACTGCTAATGGAAACAAAATGGAAGCTGTTAATGAAATATTTATAAAGTATGATTAATGGAGTTCATCTCCTCTTTATTCATGAAGTAGTTTGGGTAGAATGAAACCTAACAGGCTTTCTCAACCGGGTTTACTCGGTTGAGCGCCGGTCGTGCTCCTTGGTTTTTGGGGCGTGACATGCGGAGGATACACTTACACTCCTCAAGAAAATCCTGAGCATCCTCTGAAGCTAATCCGCTAAAAGTGGGTGGGTGGTAATTCTTGTACCTCTCAATTCTAAGCTGCGCTGCCTCAGAAGTAGCTACCCTGGTCTCATACTGAAACGGAGCTACTGAGGGCATAGGAATAAACTCTGGGGCTTGATCAACCTAGACCCTCTGCGCGGGAGTACGGGCTGCGGGAGTCTGTGCCCCTCCCCCGACTTGATTTGTGGTGGGAGCTATCGGAATCAGTCCAACCTGAGCTAAAGTGCTGAACATGCTCATGAACTGAGCCAAATTCCCCTTAAAGGCTGGAGCAGCAATAGGAACCTTCGGTGCTGGCCCTCCAGTTGGAGCTGTTGGGGGCTCCTCTGTCGCAACTCGTGCCAGTGCTCTGGCTGCACCGCGTGGTCATCCTCTGCCCGGAACCTGGCCTCTGGTGGCTCTGGCAGGGGGCTCAGGTGCCTGATTGTCGGATCTCCCGGTACGGGTCCTCACCATCTGTGAGAAAAAATATAATAGAATTTTTTAGAATTTTGACGTCAATAACCTGCACGACAAGGAAATCAAAGAAGTATGATTGTTCATAATAGTTCTATAGCCTCCCGAAGATAAGTACAGATGTCTCTGTACCGATCCGCGAGACTCTAATAAACCGGCTTGTGACTTACGACTCCTACGAACCTAGAGCTCTAATACCAACTTGTCACGATCAAGTTTCTCCCTCCCTGAACTATCATGACGACACCTAGTCTGTCATGACCCAAAATCCATAAGGTCGTGATGTGCCGGACACCAATGTCAAGCAAGTCAATCATTAAATGGTTAAGTTAAATTTCCTGTTTTAGCATTTTTGAAATCATTACCCTTCACTTTATTACATGATAACTGAATAAAATCCGCTAAGTAAATATGACAGTTTAATATTCCATTTTTATAAAATATATCCCAAACACATCCCAGAACCCGGTGACACAAGTACATGAGAAAATTCTAAGAATTTCACAAATACTACAAAGCTTGTCCGAAATACAAATTGGACAGGGAATAAAAGTGAAAATACAATACATAGAGGAAGACTCTGCCGACTGTGGGTCGTCTCCAAGTGATGCAGCTCGTCTAAGTCTCTAAGTCAGCCATATGGCTATGAAGGTACCTGTGCAATAAAAATGCACAACAAGTGTAGCATGAGTACGAAAACAACGTGTACTCATTAAGTATCCCGCCTAACCTCAGAGAGGTAGTGACGAGAGGTTGAATTAGACACTTGCTAGAAGTCAATTTAGTATAATCAAGTGAGACACTAAGAGGGAATATCATAGGCAATTTAATAAAATCAGGGATAAGTAATATCAACTTCTTTCACATTTAACACTTTAAATCTTCGTCGTTTCAGTTGGCAACTTAAAACTTCATAGGCCAATAAACAGGTATTAGTTACAGAAAATACGCAACAATTATCATGCGCAGAAATGCCGAGGGTCGAACGACGCGGACCAACAATAATAAAATGTGCACTGCTGAAGGGTCGAACGGCTCGAACCAAAGATGCATCTATTTTCCCCGCTCGCGAATCGATCATGCGACGCGATCAACATAATAATAATAAGGCTAACCTGCTCGCGAATCATACCTGCGACTCAGGTGCTCATAAGTACACGTATTCACATAATAAATCCGCATTTTTATCAAGAAAGCAGTTACTCAGGAAAGTGGTAAAATTCTTCTTAAGGGAACACGAAAAAATAGCATTTAAATCTTTGTTTTGAAACTCATTTCCCAAGTTTAATAATATTAACTAATATAACCTTATCAGGAATACAACTATCCACGGAGGAATCAATTCTCTTTCTAGATGATTAAGAAAATGAACTCTAGTCTTCTTAGGTATTCAATTACTATTTTGATCATATTAGCGGTCTAATATTACTGGAAAGATTACAAGTACAACATCTAAGGCATGCTAGTGGGTCCTAGACTACCCCGACATAAGCATATTGTAACTACGCACAGACTCCCGTCACCTCATGCGTACGTAGCCCCCGCAAATAATAACATGTATTTAATTAGTTCACCTATGGGGACAATTCTCCCTCACAAAGTTAGAAAGGAAACTTACCTCGCTCCGAAACCCCATAACCGGATTTCAAGCCCTTCCGACGACTCCAATTGATGCACAACGCCCCAAAACTAACCAAATAACGAAAAACTAATGAAAATATACTCTAATATTTGTTAAAAATTCAAATTATATAAATCCCCAACTCCGCTCAAGGAATTGACCAAAATTCCCTTGGGCCCACGTGCCCGGATTCCGAAATTTCTCGAAGATAAACTCTACCAATAGCTTTACTAGCTCAAATATACAATTTACTCAAATATTCATGCTCAATTCGTGGTAAAAATCCAAATTAGCAATTTTTCTAGGTTTTCTTCAAAATTCCATATTTTCCACAAATTACCATACTCAAATCCGTACCTAGACCATGCATTTAACTTAAAATGAGTTGGAATAACTTACCTTGTGATCCTTGACGAAAATCCCTCCTTGAAGCTCCCCACAATTGCCTAAACCAAATGAAAATAGGAGAAAATGAGCCAAGTGCTCGATTATAAAACATACACTGCCCATGACGATATCCGCACTTGCGATCCACATCTAGCACCTGCGATATCGCAGGTGCGCCCAAACTCCCGCACCTGCGTCTTTCTCAGCTCCAGCCAAAACTCGTACCCTTGCCCCATTGTCCACATCTGCGCCTTCGCAGGTGCGGAAATTACATCGCACCTGCGCTTCTAGCCAAGCCATCAAAATCTTGCACCTGTGGCGCCAAATCCGCACCTGCGGCCAAAGCCTCGCAGGTGTGGTCACACCAGATGACATCAACCTCAGCACTTCTTCAAACTCCAAACTTGATCCGTTAACCACCCGAGGCCCCCGAGACCCCCGAGACCCCCTCCAATTACACCAACCTGTTCCAAAACATAACGCGGACTTGCTCGAGGCCTCAAATCACATCAAACAGTGCCGAAATCACGAATCGTACTAAAATTCAAACTTTAAGAACTTGAAATTCCAAACTTCCACCTCCGATGCCGAAACCTATCAAATCACGTCCGATTGACCCCAAATTTTGCACACAACTCATATTCGACATTAAGGACCTGCTCCAACTTCTGGAATCGCATTCCGACCCCGGTATCAAAATTTCCACCTCCGGTCGTATTTTCCAAAAACCTTCAAATTTCTATCTTTAGCCAAATGACTTCAAAATGACCTACGGACATCCGAATTCACTTCTGATCGCGCTCCCAACTCCAGAATCACCATACGAATCTATCCACAGACTCGTAATCCCAAACGGACATCAATAAAACTGAAATTCTTTCCAACCGAACGTATGGAGTTATCTGAAATCAATATTTAACACCTCGCGCACCTGCCCGTGCTACCATAACCCAGTTGAGTACATTAGCTTGGTCAAATCGGACAACACCTGAAATTTCTCTGCCAGGCCTAGTTCTAATATCTAAACACCGTAGCAACTACCACACGATATACCAGAACATGACTGCATACCTTTGCTGAACTAGCACCATGCACCGCATAATTCATCATCTAGCCACCATGACATTCCCTGAACCTTAACAGACAAAATCATACGAATCTGATGCTCCCAATGCACCTTATAATATATATACATACATCCTGCTATAATGCTGACGATACCACCACAACGGAGGAGATGTGTAGAAATTCATAACCAACTGCCGAGTTAACAAATCATTGAATATCTCCTCTTGACTAGAATCATCACCTCATTATGAACCGAATAATGGTATTTGTCCTTTAATATACTTCACAAAATCTTATCGCACTGATCCCTGGTCCAATAACCTCGTAACTGCTCAGACAACAAATCACCCCAAGCATGACCAATAGTCTCACATGATACCACAATGCGCCAATAGGCCACAATTCGAACATGATACATAAGGAAATGACTCAGGAAGGGACTACTCAGCTCACGCAACTAATATGGACTTTCCTCAGAAAATTGGAAGTAAAAAATAAGAAAAATAAATATTGGAACCTTACTCATCATCACACTATTGCGGCGTGCAACCCTATCCAAAAAACATACCCGTGGTGGCGTGCCACCCAATCCCATCATAAAATTCACATAAGGGGATGTACACGGAGCTGAATTGCTCAACATTACAAATTACTGATTACCGGTCATAAGCACGTTAAGTGCATAATACCATCCTGGGGAGGCTTATAGAGCCATATGCTAGAAAAATTAAGCACTGAGGTGCGATATATATGTACTCTGAAATCTCAAGAGCCCTCCTTCTCACATAGCATCATAACTACGCTGAATCTTAACACATAGGAATTTCTCAAGCTGTTTCACAACTCACACGGCACAACATAACATCACATAAGATGAACGAAGACGGAACAACATCTGCTGTTCTAATACCTTTCCATGAAAATCTCTATACCGAGCGAACACGCCTGACTCATACGGAGCCCATAATCATATTTAAATCCATCCACAAACATTGAGTCTACCTTGATTGTACCGAACTAGGCTAATAGATTTACCTGGGTCCATATTAACCCACTTCCTCTCATAATACGCAAGAAAAACCATCATAGCCGGGACAAACATCCCACAATCCACAACCAAATGAACCAAACGCCTTCCATGCATAAATTCTCAAATAAGAAATATTACACTTCTTTATACTCGGTCCAAATCTTCAATCCATTAAGTGACTACATGTCACACTTATACGATCATCCCGTGGTCACTCTCCCACAACCTTCCACACAAGTTAGAAAGTCTACACATCCACCTGACCACACCAATGCTGCAAAACACATAAAAAACCCATGACTAGGGTACAAAGCCTCTTTCACCGAATATCGATCTCAGGTGACACTGAAGATAACACCATCTTACTCTGAACTTTCAAATCCCTTTTTCTTGCTCGCCCGAGCTCATGACATCCTTGCCAACACCGAACCGCAATCTTGATCCTTACTTCCAATTACATACTGCTTAATGCACCTAACATGCCAATATGAGATTGCGCAAGAATTCCATCATAAATCCTGAACCACTAATAGGGGAAACACCTCATCATATAGAAACCTCCTACTTACCTCAATTCAAGAGAACAATAACAACACTCAAGTGAATTCTCACAATCACCCACATGCAAATCCTTAAGTATTGGTCTGAACATTCATAAACCTTCCGGGATCTTCCTACACCTGACAGGACATAGCACTCGAATGCACCCAAATCAAATTTGTTACGGTGGCCGTCAAACCTCGCACACACTGTGCAAACCACTCGCATAACTCAATCACACTGACAAAACTGATCAGTGCCGCACATGTACTATTTCAACCATGGCTAACCAATCCATCTTCTCTCTAATTATCCTTAATTGCCTCAGAAATAATGGTAACCCCTTTCAACTCATAACAAAGTCAATCCTCACTCATCCCGAGTGGCCTTGATTCACGAGACCATGCTGCCTCGATCCCACAAACCATCTCATACCCTCCTTGTGCGCATTCACATCTCTGACTGATATACCCATCCTAATAATCATTCTACAAATCCGGAGTTTACTCCTCTCACTCCCCAAATACTATCCTGCACGCTGAAAATAACATAGAACACTCCAATTACTTTCCCTTTCTTTGGAATTACGCTGCATAAGCTCGATTCTTAATCATACTACTGTCTGAAACCCTTAAACAAAAAACTTGTTGGTTGATTTCCCAATGCACACGCAAGTGTACGTGGTCGACAAGTAATAT
>ML357510.1:0-26183 GCA_005239505.1 Nicotiana paniculata | reverse complement strand
TATTTGAAAGAGCAGTATTTGGGAAAGTATATTTGAACACCACATATTTTGATGATATTTGAAGGAGCAGTATTTGGGAAAGTATATTTGAACACCACGTATTTTGAAGAGACTATGTTTTGAAGATTTCTCTTTATAAAAATATATAAATATACATTCAGAGAAAGAATGTTTCAAAGAAGAAATTTCACTATTCCGAAATGATTATATCCTTAATGCTTTCGAAATAAACTCACGATTTAAAGGTTTTCACTCGAAGGTTTGACAAGTTTTATTGAGTTTATTGGCTAAGGCCTGACGTGAATAAATTGATGCAGTGCTGAGTTGCTAGTATTTTATTGGGTTGTGGTTCCCGACATTTGACTTACATTCTTTCCATTCTCCTTGCGTATTTCTATTATGTTGTACGTTGATCGTAATTATTAAATTTTCTTCCGTATTATTCGACCGTATCGTTAATTATATCGAAAAATCTTTAGATAGATATTATGTTTCGGTCATTTGTACAATTATGTCTTTTTACTTATTAGACCAGTGGTGTCTTGACTAGTCCTCGTCACTACTTTAGCGAGGTTAGTCTTGATACTTACTGGGCACCGCTGTGGTGTGCTCATACTACACTTCTGCGCATTTTTGTATGCAGATCCAGGTAATTGTTGTTGTTAGCTGTGTGGATCGTTGATGAGGAGACTCAAGGTAACCTTGCTGCTGCGTTCGCAGGCATCGGAGTCACCTTCCTGTTTATGTCAACTGTACTTATTATTTCTAGATAGTTGTATCTAGATTCGGTTGAAAGATGTCGTAGAGTTTATGACTTTTATTTACCGGGTTTTGGGAAATTGTAAACTCTGTCAAGAATTCTATATCGAGACTATTATAATTCCTTCATTTTTGTTGTTGTTATGTGGAAATGTTAGGCTTACCTAGTCGCTAAAACTAGGTGCCATCACGATACCCAACGGAGGGAAATTTGGGTCGTGACACAAACAAAAACAAAAAGCCATTAATGGTAATTAATTAATTCTACATCTTACAATTGACTTCTATTAGTATGGTTTGGTGAATCCTAGATTTTAAATAATCGACGAGTAGAATACAATACATAAACTTTTACTCACCTTGAGTGGATCTACTTGTTGACAAGGGATAAAGACATTTTGACTGATATTTGAAATCAGGCAGGCACTAGAATGTAGTTCTAATCCATATTTTCAAACTTATATTTTTCATTTCATATGTATTGTTTCCTCTAATTTGGTTATGTATGATTTTCAGGTGATCTTGAGAGCGACATAGTCTTCGGTGAAGATAGCCTAACAGATACTTCTAATCCTACCATAATGCACAATAACGATGATAATGGGTCCAAACTTTCAACCAAAGACAAAATACATCAAAACTACCAAATAAATCAGAAAATATCAAATAGTACAATGTTCGATTCACTTATTAACCTCTGCGAGGTAATATATCTATAACGACCCGGCCAGTCGTTCTGTGAGATTTACCCCGTTTCCCCCATTTCTGCATTTGTCATATATTGCTAGCCTGTTTTGTTGTGTCGGGTCAGGTTGTTTGGGTCCGGAGTGGTCATGGAGAGAATTGAGGCATTTAGTCTCCTAAAGTAGCCTAAACGTTGAGAAAGTGAACTGAGAGTTGACTTATTGGTGAACAACCTCGGAATATGGATTTATGGCTCAGATAGCTTCGTTAGGTAATTTGGGACTTAGGAGTGTGTTCGGAATGAAGTTTTAATGTCCGGTGTAGAATTAGGCTTGAATTGGCGAAAGTTAGTTTTGGCGAATTCCGGTCGGCAGTGGAAAATAGGCTATCGGGGTTGGAAAGGGATTCCGGAAGTTGGAACAGGTCCGTAATGTCATGTTGGGTATGTGTGCAAAATTTCAGGTCAATCGGAGGTGTTTTGGTTGGTTTCGGCGTAGCTGGCGAAATTTGGAAGCAAAGTTCATATGCTTGAATTTGATGTAATTTCGGTATTTTCATGTTGTTTTTGGTATTTCGAAGGCTCGAATAAGTTGGAATAATGCTATGGGGTGTGTTGGTATGTTTGGTTGGGGCCCCGAGGGGATCGGGATTGATTTCGGATGGTTGGCAGAGTTTAGAACTTGGATATTTGCAGCAAATAGCTGCTGGTGTTCGCCGCACCTGCGGATGGGTAGATGCAGGTGCAACGTCGCATGTGCGAAAGGCCATGCGCGGGTGAGAAAGGAGGCTAGGCAGGGGAAATCCGCAGGTGCAAAGAGTGGGCTGCACCTGCGAAGCCGCAGGTGCGGAGAAGTGGCCGTAGGTGCGAAAATTTATCCGCTAGTGGGATTGCGCAGGTGCACACCTGGGACCGCAAGTGCGGGTCCACAGGTGCGAGAAATGCTGGGCAGAATAGTATAAAAGAGACCTATGTGAAATTTTATTCATTTCACCATTGTTGCATGCGATTGGAGCTCATTTGAAGGCAAATTGAAGAGAGAATACGTGGTTCTTCAGTGGAGATAAGTTCCCAGGTTATTAAAATCGTTTCTATGCTATTTTATTCAGATTAGGCTTGTAAATTGGAGGATTAAAGTAGGAAAAGGTTGGGAAGAATGGGGGGAGAATTGGAAACTTCTTTTGGCAATTCGGGTAAGCAATGTTGGTCCGATTGTGGTATTTTTGGTATGTGTAGAATCGTGGGAGGACGAGGTTTCTAGTGATGTGAAATTTATCGAATTCCGAGACGTGGGCCCGGGGCTCAGGTTTGGCCGAATTTCGAGATTTTTGTATAATTTGATAGTTTCCGATTGGGTTGTGTTCCTTTAGTATATATTAATGATGTTAAACTGGTCTTGGCTAGATTCAGAGCAACCGGGAGCCAATTTGAGGGACATGAGCATAGCGGACTAGTTTTGTGGTCTGGTAGAGGTAAGTAATGGTTATAAATCTTGTCCTGATAAATCTTATCCTGAGGGTATGAAACCCCAGACTTCATATTTCTCACTGATTTTAGAATGGCGCACTGGTTTTTTGGATTGGACTTGGTCCTCCCCGCGGCAACTATTGAGTTGCATATTTTACTCCAAACCTTATGTTAAATTATGCTCTAAAGATTAATGAAATATTTGAGCTATAAGCCGTGTTTGGGGCCTCGTGGCGATCTGTTTAGACCCCTTGGGGGATTTTTACTGTTGTTTTCCTAACTGTTTATTGATGATTTCGCTCAGTCACATTGTGCTTACTGTTTTCAAAACTCAGCCTGATTTACACTACTTTGAGATTTAAAAAAAATGATGTTTTGGGTCGAGTACCCAGTTTTACTGATTCGCCCGACGGGCTTTTGAGAGGTTCTGCTGAGTGAGGCCGAGGGCCTGATTGTGAGGATATGATATGCCACGAGGTGGCTTGATATTAGTGCTTGGGCTGAAGGAGCCCCTCCGGAGTCTGCACACACCCCCAGTGAGCGCACCGAGTGCCGAGTGTCGAGTGCCGAGTGACGAGTGATTGGGAGGCATGAGTGACTGTGAGGTATGCCCGAGGGGCTGATTATGAGTGATGGTGAGGTATGCCCGAGGGGCTGATTATGAGTGACTGTGAGGCATGCCCGAGGGGCTGATTATAATACATGTTTTTGCCCGAGGGGTTACTTATGATTTTACCACTTTCACTCTGAAATTATGAAATATGTTTGCCCGAGGGGCCTCTTTATGATTTGCTTCATTTTCATACTAAATCTTTGAAGTTGTTGAATATATACATTTCTCAAAGGATTTTTCTGAAGTTGGTTTTAAGGCATGATGACTTCATATATCTATGTTTATACTGTTGGAAAGAAAGGCTGTGTATATTGTGAATTGATGACATTCATTTTTATGTGATTTATTGCCGCTTAGTCTTGATTTATTTTTATTACTACTGAGTTGGTGTAGTCACATTACTCCCTGCACCCCTGTGTGAAGATTCAGGTGCAGATACCGAGCTTTAGTTGTTTATTCCGCGCAGAGCCGGAGTGCGGGATATAGAGGTAGCTGTTCAGCGTCCGCAACATCTTTGTTTTCCATTCTTGTTGTATCTAGATATTTATTCGGAGGTTTTATATTATAATAGCATACCGTTTTGGCTTATCTCTCTTAGATGCTCATGACATGTTGGCTCCGGGATTTGGGGTTGGTTGAACTGTTTATTGGCCTAATGTGTTTAGTAAATTCTGTATATTTTATGAAATGCTTGAAATTGGTTGGGATTTTTAAAGAAACTGTAAACATGTGATTAGTAGCTAGCCTAATTCCACGATAGGCGCCATCACAGCCGGTTTGGGATTTGGGGTCGTGACAGTTTGGTATCAGAGCCTAGGTTAGATAGGACTCAACGGTCATGAGCAGGTTTAGTAGAGTCTTGCTGATCGATACAGAGACGTCTGTACTTATCTTCGAGAGGCTGCCGAACTCTTAGGAAACATTTCTATCTTTCTTGAACTCTTTCGTGCTAATCTATTGATTCTTGAAATATGAACTTACGTTGTTTCATTCTCTCACAGATGGTTAGGACACGCAATACCGATCAGAGTGAACAGTCACCGGCTAGACCAGCGAGAGGTCGAGGCCATGGTAGAGGTAGGGTCCCAGCCCACGCAGCAGTCGGGACAGTACCACAGGATCCCCCTATCGATCAAGATCAGGTTCCCGCCAATGGTGTTCCAACGGCAGCTCAGGCACCGGTAGTGCCTATGGTTATTCCGGGTCTTCAGGAGACCCTGTCTCAGATATTGACAGTGTGCACCAGTTTGGCTCAGGCAGTCTCCATGTCTTCTATTGCCACCACAACTCAGGTCGGGGGAGGCAATCAGACTCCAACTGCTCGGACACCTGAGCAGGCTGTGTGGGGTATTCAGACACCGGGAGCAGCCCTAGCTCAGCCAGTTGCTCCGTTCCAGGATTATGTGGTCCCTGCTATGCCTGAGGACGAGCAGCGCAGGTTGAAGAGGTTCAACAGACTTCAGCCTCTGACTTTCAGCGGTACAGAGGGTGAGGGATCCCAGGGGTTTCTAGATAAGTGCCAGAGGATACTATGTACTATGGGTATTTTGGAGACCAGTGGGGTCTCATTTGTTACATTTCAGTTTGTGGGTGCTGCCTTTACTTGGTGTGAGTCATTCGAGAGGTGTAGGCCGGTTTGTTCAGCACCTCTCACCTAGAAGCAGTACTCCACGATCTTTTGGAGAAGTATGTTCCTCAGTCCCACAGAGAGGAACAACGCAGGCAGTTTGAGCAGCTGCGCCAGGGAGAGTTATCAGTTACTCAGTACGAGATGAGATTTTTCGTGTTGGCTAGACATGCTTCTGAGAAGTTCCCTACTGATAGGGAGAGAGTGAGGAGGTTTGTATATTGTCTTTTATATCAGCTCCGACTCTTTATGACTCGGGAGAGAGTATCGGGTGCTTCATTCGAGAAGGTTGTTGACATAGCTCGAGATATTGAGTCTGTTCGCTGCCAGAAGCAGGAGGAGAGGGAGGCCAAGAGGCCTCGTGGTTCAGGCAGTTCTAGTGGTGCTCCCTTTAGGGGGAAATTTCAGCAGGGTAGGGGTCGTTCATTCAGGTCTTCTCAGTTAGCCCGCCCAGCGTATTGTGGTGCATCTTCGGGGCATGGTCCCCGTGGTTCTCAGTCAGGCCGTACTTCATTTGGTGCCCTCCCAGCTCAGAGTTCAGCTCGAGCACCCCCAGTTTAGAGTCCTCCTATGCATGAGTCTTCCAGTGGCCATTTGGGTGCTAGGGCTTTCTATCAGCCCCTGCCTCCAGCTCGAGGGAGTTGTTTTGAGCGTGGAGAGTTCGGGCACGTGTGGAGGCAGTGTCGCCGCCGTCCCGATGGTTCTTCTCAGTAGTGGGGCCAACCCTTAACTTTAGCTCCAGTTACTTCACCACCCGCCCAAGAAACCAGGGGTGGTAGTCAGACAGCCAGAGGCTGCCCTAAAAAGGGAGGCCGAGCAGGGAGAGGTCAGGCTCGCATGCATGCATTTCCAGCTAGGCCAAATGTTGTGGCCTCAGATGCTGTGATCGTAGGTATTGTCTCAGTCTATTGCCGAGATGCCTTGGCTTTATTTGACCTGGTTCTACATATTCCTATGTTTCTTCATATTTTGCCCGTTTTCTAGATATGCCCCGTGAGTCTCTAGTCACCTCTGTTCATGTGTCGACTCCGGTGGGCGATACTGTTGTTGTGGACCGTGTGTATCAGTCGTGCATGATATCTATTCGGGCTCTAGAGATCCGAGTGGACCTACTGTTACTCATCATGGTCGATTTTGATGTCATATTGGGCATGGCTTGGTTATCTCCGTATCATGATGTTCTTGATTGTCTCGCTAAGACCATGACCTTAGCCATGCCAGGGGTTCCGAGGGTTGAGTGGAGAGGTTCTTAGGAGCATATGCCTAGCAGGGTGATTTCCTACCTGAAGGCTCCGCGCATGGTTGAGAAAGGGTGTTTATCTTATCTGGTCTTTGTGAGGGATGTCAGTGGTGAGACTCCCTCTATTGATTCAGTTTTTATGTTCCATGACTTTCCGGACGTGTTTCCTGCAGACCTGCCAGGCATGCCACCTGATAGGGATATTGATTTTGGTATTGAGTTGGTGTCAGGCACCCATCCTATTTCTATTCCACCTTATCGTATGGCACCAACGGAGCTATAGGAATTGAAGGAGCAGCTTCAGGAACTCCTAGATAAGGGGTTCATTCGGCCTAGTGTCTCACCTTGGGGTGCACCGGTGTTGTTCGTGAAGAAGAAGGATGAGTCCATGCGTTTGTGTATTGATTACCGGCAGCTGAACAGAGTTACGGTGAAGAACCTGTATCCCTTGCCCTGCATTGATGATTTGTTTGACCAGCTTCAGGGAGCTAGAGTGTTTTCCAAGATTGACTTGAGATCTGGGTATCATCAGTTGAAGATTCGGGATTCTGACATTCCGAAGACTGCTTTCAGGACCAGATATAGTCATTATGAGTTCTTGGTTATGTCATTTGGGCTGACCAATGCCCCAGCTGCGTTCATGCAATTGATGAACAACGTGTTTCAACCTTATCTTGATTCTTTCGTCATTGTGTTCAGTGATGACATCCTGGTTTATTCTCGTAACCAGGAAAAGCATGCTCAACATTTGAGAGTTGTGTTACAGAGGTTGAGGGAGGAGAAGCTTTATGCAAAATTCTCCAAGTGTGAGTTTTGGCTTGGTTCAGTAGCTTTCTTGGGGCACGTGGTGTCTAGTGAAGGTATTCAGGTTGATCCGAAGAAGATAGAGGCGGTATAGAGTTGGCCCAGACCGTCCTCAGCTACAGAGATTAGGAGTTTCCTTGGTTTGGCGGGATATTACCGTCGCTTTGTGGAAGGATTCTCTTCTATTGCTTCGCGTTTGACCAGATTGACCCAGAATGGTGCTCCATTCAGATGGTCGGATGAGTGTGAGGAGAGCTTTCGGAAGCTCAAGTCAGCATTGACCACAACTCCGGTACTAGTTTTTCCTACTGGTTCGGGTTCTTACACAGTCTATTGTATGCTTCTAGAGTTGGTTTCGGAGCGTTATTGATGCAGGACGGTAGGGTGATTGCCTACGCGTCTAGACAGTTGAAGAATTATCCAGTGCACGGTCTTGATTTAGCGGCCATTGTTCATGCCTTGAAGATTTGGCAGCATTATTTGTATGGAGTGCATTGTGAGATTTTCACTGATCATCGTAGTTTACAGTATCTGCTGATGCAGAAGGACTTGAATTTGCGTCAGAGGAGATGGTTAGAGATTCTCAAGGATTATGACCTCACTATCTTATATCATCCGGGGAAGGCCAATGTAGTGGCCGATGCCTTGAGTCACAAAGCAGAGAGTTTGGGGAGTCTAGCCTACCTTCCAGTAGCAGAGCGGCCATTAGCCCTTGATGTTCAGGCCTTAGCAGGTCGGTTGGTGAGATTGGATCTATCAGATCCCCCAAGGGTATTGACTTGTGTAGCCTCCAGTTCTTCTCTTTACGATCAGATTAGAGCACGCCAGTATAATGATCCACATTTGCTTGTTCTTCAGGACAGGGTCCGTCGCGGTGATGCCAGGGATGTGGTTATTGGTGATGATGGGGCCATGAGGATGCAGGGCCAGATTTGTGTACCCAATGCAGATGGGCTTCGAGATTTGATTATAGTATAGGCCCAAAGTTCGCGGTATTCCATCCATCCGGATGCCGCAAAGATGTATCAGGATTTGAGGAAGCATTATTGGTGGAGGAGGATGAAGAATGATATTGTTGAGTTTGTGGCTCGGTGTCTCAACTGCCAGCAGGTCAAGTATGAGCACCAGAGACCAGAGACCAGATGGATTGCTTCAGAGGTTTGACATTCCGGAGTGTAAGTGGGAGCGGATCACCATGGACATTGTAGTTGGACTCCCACGGACTTCGAGGAGGTTTGATGCTCTATGGGTTACTGTGGATCGGCTGACCAAGTCCGTGCACTTCATTCCTGTTGGTACTACTTATTCTTCGGAGCGGTTAGCTGAGATTTATATCAGGGAAATTGTCCGATTGCATGGGGTTCCAGTTTCTATCATTTCCGACAGAGGTACTCAGTTCACATCTCGGTTTTGGAGAGCCGTACAGAGAGAGTTGGGTACTCAGGTCGAGTTGAGCACAGTGTTTCATCCTCAGACCGACGGGCAGTCGGAGCGTACCATTCAGATTTTGGGGGATATGTTGCGTGCTTGTGTGATTGACTTTGGTGGTTCATGGGACCAGTTTTTGCCACTAGCGAAGTTAGCATATAATAACAGCTATCAGTGGAGCATCCAGATTGCTTCGTATGAAGCTTTATATGGTAGGAGGTGCAGATATCTGGTTGGTTGGTTTGACCCGGGCGAGGCTAGGCTATTGGGCACATACTTGGTTCAGGATGCGTTGGGTAAGGAAAAGTTGATTCAGGAGCGGCTTCGCACAGTGCAGTCTAGGCAGAAGAGTTATGCGGACCGGAAGGTCCGAGATGTGTCTTTCATGGTTGGGGATAAGGTGTTGCTGAAGGTGTCGCCCATGAAGGGTGTTATGAGATTCGGGAAGAGGGGAAAGCTAAGTCCCAAGTTCATTAGGCCATTTAAGGTGCTTCAGAGGGCAGGGGAGGTGGCCTATAGGTTTTCTATGCCTCCCAGTTTATCTGGTATTTATCTAGTATTCCATGTTTCGATGCTCCGGAAGCATGTTGGTGACCCGTCTCATATTTTGAACTCATGTTGGTGATATGTCATATGAGGTAGAGCCAGTGGCTATTTTGGGCGGCAGGTCAGAAAGCGGAGGTCTAAAGATATAGTTTCAGTGAAGGTTCAGTGGAGAGGGCAGCCGATGGAGGATGCCACATGGGAGACCGGGCGCGAGATGCGGGACAGATATCCTCACTTTTTTGAGACTCCAGGTATGTTTCTAGACCCGTTCGAGGACGAACATTTGTTTAAGAGGGGGAGGATGTAACGACCCGACCGGCCGTTCCATGAGATTTACCCCGTTTCCCCCATTTCTGCATTTATCATATATTGCTAGCCTGTTTTTGTTGTGTTGGGTCAGTTGGTTTGGGTCCGGAGTGGTCATGGAGAGAATTGAGGCATTTAGTCTCCTAAAGCAGCCTAAAAGTTGAGAAAGTCAACTGAGAGTTGACTTATTGGTGAACGACCTAAGAATGCGGATTTTATGGCTCAGATAGCTTCGTTAGCTAATTTGGGACTTAGGAGTGTGCTCGGAATGCAGTTTTAATGTCCGGTGTAGAATTAGGCTTGAATTGGCAAAAGTTAGTTTTGGCGAATTCCGGTCGACAGTGGAAAATAGGCTATCGGGGTCGGAATTTGATTCCGGAAGTTGGAACAGGTCCGTAATATCATGTTGGGTATGTGTGCAAAATTTCAGGTCAATCAGAGGTGTTTTGGTTAGTTTCGGCGTAGTTGGCGAAATTTGGAAGTTTCAAAGTTCATAGGCTTGAATTATATGTAATTTTGGTGTTTTCATGTTGTTTTTGGTGTTTCGAAGGCTCAACAAAGTTGGAATAATGCTATGGGGTGCGTTGGTATGTTTGGGTGGGGCCTCGAGTGGCTCGGGATTGATTTTGGATGGTTGGCGGAGTTTTGAACTTGGAAATTTGCAGCAAATAGCTGCTGGTGTAAGTTTCTGGTGTTGTCCGCACCTGCGGATGGGTAGCCGCAGGTGCGACGACGCAGGTACGAAACGCCATGCGCGGGTGCAAAAAGGAGGCTAGATAGGGTAAATCCGCAGGTGCGAAAAGTTGGCCGCACCTACGAAGCCGCAGGTGCGGAGAAGTGGCTGTAAGTGCGAAAATTGGTCCGTTAGTGGGATTGCACAAGTGCGATTAAGTGTCCGCAGGTGCGGAAGTGCTGGGCAGAACACTATAAAAGAGACCTCTGTGAAATTTTATTCATTTCACCATTGTTGCATTCGATTGGAGCTCATTTGAAGGCAAATTGAAGAGAGAATCTGTGGTTCTTCAGTGGAGGTAAGTTCCCGGGTTATTAAAATCGTTTCTATGCTATTTTGTTCGGATTAGGCTTGTAAATTGGAGGATTAAAGTAGGAAAAGGTTGGAAAGAATGGGGGGAGGATTGGAAAATTCTTTTGGCAATTCGGGTAGGCAATTGTGGTCCGATTGTGGTGTTTTTCGTATGTGTAGAATCGTGGGAGGACGAGGTTTCTAGTGATGTAAAATTTATCAAATTCCGAGACGTGGGGCTGGGGCTCGGGTTTGGCCGAATTTCGAGATTTTTGTATAATTTGATAGTTTCCGATTGGGTTATGTTCCTTTAGTATATATTAATGATGTTAAACTGGTTTGGGCTAGATTCAGAGCAATCGGGAGCCAATTTGAGGGGAAAAAGCATATCGGACTAGTGTTGTGGCCCGGTAGAGGTAAGTAATGGTTATAAATCTTGTCCTGAGGGTATGAAACCCCGGGCTTCATATTTCTCGCTGATTTTAGAATGGCGCACTGATTTTTTGGATTGGACTTGGTCCTCTCCGCGGAAACTATTGAGTTGCATATTTTACTCCAAACCTTATGTTAAATTATGTTCTAAAGATTGTTGAATTATTTGGGCTATAAGCCGTGTTTGGGGCCTCGTGCGTATCTGTTTAGACCCCTTGGGGGCTTTTTACTGCTATTTTCCTCAATGTTTATTGATGATTTCGCTCAGTCACATTGTGCTTACTGTTTTCGAAACTCAGCCTGATTTACACTACTTTGAGATTTAAAAAAAATTGATGTTTTGGGTCGAGTACCCTGTTTTACTGATTCGCCCGAGGGGCTTTTGAGAGGTTCTACTGAGTGAGACCGAGGGCCTGATTGTGAGGATATGATACGCCACAAGGTGTCTTGATATTAGCGCTTGGGCTGAAGGAGCCCCTCCGGAGTCTGCACACACCCCCAGTGAGCGCACCGAGTGCCGAGTGCCGAGTGCCGAGTGCCGAGTGATTGGGAGGCATGAGTGACTGTGAGGTATGCCCGAGGGGCTGACTATGAGTGATGGTGAGGTATACCCGAGGGGCTGACTATCTCGCAATGGACCACCCTTCTCCCACCTTCTATTTGCAGACGACATTACCATAACATCTAGATTAACCACCAAAAGCATCAACTCTATCATAGATACTCTCAACTTATTCACCAATCATTCAGGGCTCACCTAGGAACTTTCATTGATTCGAAAGAATTTAGTGCCTGTTTAATTTCAATGGGAGTAATTGGGGCTTCTAATGTGTGGTAGTGGTGTGGGATAGTATCTTGATGGTTGGTTAGGTGATGGAGGCAGTGTGTGGCGGTGAATAAGGTTTGCTAATAAACTTCAATGTGATTGTTCATATCATTTTGGTCTAGTATCCAGTTACCCGCTGTATCTTTGAGTGTTGAGATGCGATTATGTCTGCGACGTTGAAGGATGGTACGATGAAATTTTTTTGTGTTGGCATCCCCAAAATGTAAGTCTATTTGGTAATACTATAAAATCTTTTCCCATTTGAAATAGTATTAAATTTGTAAAAAATATTTTACAAAACTATTTCAGTTCTCTAGATAAATAATTTTCCAGTTTGAATGACCATAAAAGTAGATAAGATATGTAATGTATAGTAATGTATAGAGGCGAAAGTTATTTATGTTTGATATAAGTAATCTTCAGTTATATAATACTAAAATATTTTCTTCGAGAATATTTTACAACTTTACTGTGATGACCCAAAAGGTCATCCCGTATATTTCTAGCTAATTTTATGTTCCGAGGTTGTGAAAACCTCCTTCTATCTCATCTCGATTTTCATGCACAGCCCGGGTGTGTAGCCGGAAGTCTTTATGTGAAAAACTGATAAAAATGATAATTTTGTATTGGAAATTTGAATAAAGTTAACTTCAGACAACGTTTTTGGTAAATGGACCCGGACACGTGATTTGACGGTCCCGGAGGGTCCGTAGAAAAATATAGGACTTGGGCGTATGCCCGGAATCGAATTCCGAGGTCCCAAGCCCGAGAAATGATTTTTTAAAGAAAATTATTTTTTGAAAAATATAAAGGTTTTTGAAAATGAAATTTGAGATGAAACCTGTAATATCGGGCCCGTATCATGGTTCCGGAGCCCGGTACAGGTTCGATATATCTTATATGTGCTATCTGTGACATGTGGTAACAAACGGACTTAGTTTGACGTGATTCGGACCTTAAATGCAAAATTTGTTGTTAAAAGAAGTTTTTAGGAATTTCATTGATTTTTGGTTTGATTCGTCGTTTTAGTGTTCTTTTATGTGATTTAGAACCTCGAACGAGTCCGTATTAAGTTATAAGACTTGTTTGTGCATTTGGACGGGGTCCCGGGGGGGCCTCGGGTGTGTTTCGGATAGGTTCCGGGTCCATTTTCCCTATTTTGAACTGCTGAAAATTGTCATCTGGTTTCCTTCTATGCGATCGCATAGAAGGATCCGTGATCGCATAGAGTGTCTGACTCGCCCAGTAATTTACTTCACTGCAATCGCAATAGGTTGTCCGCTATCGCAGAAGCCAACCCACTCCTTATACGCGATTGCATAAGCTATTCCGCGATCGCGTAGAGCATTTTAAGCCAGCTTCATTTTCCTTCTATGCGATCGCGCCTCTATCCCCACGATCGCGATGCTTTAAAAACCTAGGCAGATTATAAGTTTCCAAAATCGGGGGTTTCACCATTTTAAACATATTTTGACTTCTACAGCTCGGTTCTGGGCGATTCTTTGAGGGTTGTCATACAAATCGAATGGGTAAGTGTTCTTCCACTAGAATTTAATATATTTCATGAATTATTTCTTGTTTTTATCATTTAATTTGTGTTTTGGGTTGAGGGGATTGTGGGTTTTGAAAGAAAACTTCAAAAATAAAAATTCATGATTTGAATGAACAAATGTTATCGGAATTGGATAAATTTAGTATGGGTGAACTCGTATCGGAATGGGTAATCGGAATTCATAAAAGTTGACGGGATCCGAGGTGCGGGCCCGGGGGTCCACTTTTGGATCGATTTTTATAAATTTGCAAAGATTGTACTTTATTATTCGGAATCGTTCCTTATACATTTTATATGTATTTTGAAGTTGTTTTAGTTGATTTTGAGCCGTCCGGAGGCCTTCCCACCTGAGAAGTCTATTTTTGAGTACCAGGTTGTCGTCTTTGAGGTAAGTATCTTGCCTAACCTTGTGTGGGAGAACTACCCCTTAGGATTGAGTCTTCGATGTTGATTGTAGTCCGTGTACGCGAGGTGACGAGTGCGTACTCGGACTTATTTGCAAATAGATTTCCCTTTAGGGATTTTTGGTCCTTATGTTTCCCGTATATGAATTGAAATCGTTATATCCAAATTCCTGACTTCTAGTTCATCTCTTCATGCTCAAATTGGAAGTACTTGCCTAGAATTCCTTGTTTCTCATATGATCTTAATTGACTTAAATGAAAACTTTGTTTTTCCTACCGTTATACTATATCTTTCTTCATATGCTGCCTATGTGGCTAAAACTAGTTTAATCTCGCCTTATAAATGTCTAACAAGTAATTGGAATATCTATCCGTTGGTCAAGCATGCCCGTGAGTCATACATTGTGCTTTAAATGATTTTTCCTCTTAAGTACTACTTAGGTTTAATTGATGACTGCCCATGTTGATGGTATTCTTTGATGCTTCCTATTTACTGAGCATTTGTTCAAACTGAGTTTATTCGGTGAAGCTAATTGTCTAAGTGAGATGATTATAGCTGATTCCCTTGCCGGGATGATTTGGTTTCTTGGTTGCGAACTTGAATGTATAGAATTGTTGCTATATTTCTCTTGTCTTCCCCTCGTTATGTTGTTCTCTCTTTGTGCTTGGCATTCCTCTCAGTGGCTACTTCTTATCAGTGAGTTTTTACCACTTTTCTGATTTAAGTCTTTGTATTGATTTGCTCACCGCACTTTGTATTCGACCTTGTTTGCTTTCGCGCCGGTTGTGGAAATATATGTTGTTTATGTCGCATTCTGGTTGTTTTCCTCAATGGCTGCATTGCATATTTTAATTGGGACTACAGACAGAGATCCGAGAGATTTCCCTCTGTACTGCATCACATATTTAAATAGGGACTATGGACAGTTATCCGGGAGTTTTTCCCTTGTACTGCATCGTATATTTAAATTGGGACTACGTACAGAGATCCGGGAGCTTTCCTCCTGTACTGCATTGCATGACAAATTTTGAGTTGCGGACTGAGTTTCGGTAGTTTTATGATTGAGGAGATTTGGATCGAAAGATATAAATATATATATTGAAAAGTATAGCTGAAAAGCAATTATCTCCAGGAAAAGTTATGTCTAAAGGACTTCTATTTCGAAAGTATATTTGAAAAGCATTTGTCTTGCAGAATAATGACATTTGAAAGAGCTGTATTTGGGAAAGTATATTTTGAACATCACGTATTTTGATGATATTTGAAAGAGCAGTATTTGGGAAAGTATATTTGGACACCACGTATTTTGAAGAGACTATGTTGTTAAGATTTCTCTTTATAAAATATATAAATATACATTCATAGAAAGTATGTTTCAAAGAAGAAATTTCTCTATTCCGAAATGATTATATCTTTAAAGCTTTCAAAAAACTCACGATTTAAAGGTTTCACTCGAAGGTTGACCAGTTTTATTGAGTTTATTGGCTAAGGCCTGACGTGGATAAATTGATGCAGTGCTGATTTGCTAGTGCTTTTATTGGATAATGATTCTCGCCATTTGGATTGCATTCTTTCCATTCTCTTTGCGTATTTCTATTATGATGTCCGTTGATAGTAATTATTGAATGTCCTTTCGTATTATTCGACCGTATCGTTAATTATATTGAAAAATCTTTAGATAGATATTATGTTTCGGTCTTTTATAAATTTATGCCTTTTTACTTATTAGACCGGTGGTGTCTTGACTAGTCCTCGTCACTACTTCACCAAGGTTAGTCTTGATACTTACTAGGCACCGCTGTGGTGTGCTCATACTACACTTCTGCACATTTTTGTGTGTAGATCCAGGTTATTGTTGTTAGTAGTTGCGCAGATCATTGCTGAGGAGACTCAAAGTAACCTGCTGCTGCGTTCGCAGGCTTCAGAATCACCTTCTTGTTTTATTATTGTACTTAGTTATTCCTAGACAGTTGTATTTGGATTTGATAGAAAGATTTCGTAGAGCTTATGACTTGTATTTACCGGGTTTTGGGAAATTGTAAACTCTGTCAAGATTTCTATATCGAGACTTTATATATCCTTTATTATTGTTGTTGTTTAGTAGAAATGTTAGGCTTACCTAGTCCCTAAGACTAGGTTCCATCACGATACCCAACGGAGGGAAGTTTGGTTCGTGACAAGTTGGTATCAGAGCTCTAGGTTCATAGCTGCTACGAGTCATAAGCGAGTTTGGTTGAGTCTTGTGGATCGATACGGAGACGTCTGTACTTATCTTCGAGAGACTACAAAACTATTAAGACAATTTCACTTCCTTCATTCCTATCGTGCGAGTTCATTGATCTTGAACTTTGAAATTATCGTTCCATTATCTCACCGATGGTGAGGGCACAATCGGTGATTCCGGATGATGTTACCCCGAAGCAAATGTCGCAAGGGTTAGAGATAGATGCCAACGAGGAGCACGTGCCGCAGTTAAGATGCCGACCAGAGCAGCCGTTGAGGAGTCACCAGTAGTTCTAGTTGGGGGACAGGTACTGGGGGTGCCTGTTGCTACCCCGGACTTCAGGAGACCTGAACACAGTTTTGAGTATAAGTAGTGCATTGACTCATGCGAGATTGATTCTAGTTCACCATCCATTACACGAATCAGGGAAGGAGTTCATACTCCCACCGTCTACACTCCAGAGTAGTGAGATCATATTGGTCAGGTTCCAGTTTTCATGGCAGCACGACACCTGGTTTCATTTCAGCTGTGGTTAGGGAAGTAGCATCGGAGGGAGAATACCTTGGGCTTGAGGGGTACATGAAGTGCCACCCTTCTATTTTTCAGTGGATTGGCGGCAGATGGTGCCCAGGGTTTCTTGGGAGGAGTTTCACTATATTCTTCGCATTCCCGGTGTTGTGGAGATGAGCGGGATTGCTTTTGTCACGTCTCAGATTCAGAGCAGTGGATTGATCAGTTGTGGTGGCATATGAGTTGGGGTAACCTGGCCGAGTTAGCTTCACTAGCATGGATTCAGTCTTTCAGAGATGCTTTGAGAGAATTTTACCTCAGTTTCTTCGGGATGTACAGCGTGTGGAGTTTGAGCAATTACGTCAGGGTTCTATGTCACTATTGGAGTATGCCATTAGATCCAGTGAGTTGGCCAGATATTCACCTCACTTGATCGCTTCAGTTAGGAGGCGAGTCTGTAGATTCATTGAGGGACTCAGGCATGGTAGAGAATTTAGTGTCAACCAGTTCAGTTGCATTACAAGCTTTGCATGGGAGCTTTTCAGGTACTCATGGGTCTCGGAGGATCCGTATTGTGTGTTTTCCACAGCCACATCGGCAGAGAGAGCGTTTTCAGTGTGGAGATGTTAGCCACCGGGTGAGATATTGTTCTAGGATTCATGTAGGAGAGTTATAGCAGGGTATTCAGGTGGATAGAGGGAGCCTAAGAGGGGGATGCCCGACCCGTTGATGTATAGAATATAGTAGGCTAGAGGCCGTTGTGCCAAATATTATCACCCAGGTATGTCTTGATGTGCTAATTGGGGTACCATTGTATTTCACTATACCTCTGTCGGTCGGGACGAGTTTCCCTTATTTGTTGTTTCATTTATGAGTGAATTTCGTGTTTTGCACTCTATTTTGTGTTTGCTCCTATTGGGAGATTCTATGAGTAGTAGTCGTGTCTACCGTGGTTTATTTCATTCTTGATAGTGCTGAAATTGGAAGTGAGTCCTTGTTGTTCTTCGTAGTAAGCTTTGTGTGATTTTCCTAAATATTTTTCTTACAAGTTGTGATTTGATACTCCATCGAGATGTGAGATCAGCTAGCGTTATGATTTTTATCAGCTGGGATGAGTTAATGGAGAAATTCTATTCGTATGATATATTTTCGGCATGTGACATAGAGTTGAGGGAGAGACCCTCGTGATTCTTTATGATTTGATATGTTTGGACCGGGTTGAGTACCGCGGTGGAAGTTATATCAGAATGTGATCCTTGTGATTTGTTCATATGCCTTGCTTCTCCCTTGTTATATTGCTCTTTTAAGTCAGTATTGATAGAGAGTTATGCCTATGGGATTGTTTGATAGTACCTCTATATGCTTCTATTTTCATACTCAGTCATTTCGTTATGTGCTTCCTTAGCTTAGCTTGCAGTATGTTTGCCCGGTGGTAGTAGCTATGACTCGGTGATTCGGGTGTCTAATGATGAGGTCTTCGTGTTTATTGCATCATTATCGGTATTATGAGATTTGGAAATCGAGTTCTTCCATATGTGGGACTAATTGCCAATGTTGAGTTGATTTCGGGCAGTTATTATGATCAAAAGTACTATTGAGCCTATGTGTAATGTTCTATGTTGTGTGGTCGTGCCTTATGGGAGTAGACCTGAATTGATGCAACTGGTTGAGGCTAATGTCGGATATGGATTCAGAATTAGGTCTTTTGGAAATGAGTAGGAAGTGAGGAATTGAGGTATGAGGCTTATCGATGATGATGAAAAGGCTATATGGCAGTTGTGATGGTGTCATCAGACTTATGTAGGTTGGGGTGATGTGGGATCACTCGCGGGTGTGTGTTGGAAGTGCTCAATCAGTGATTGGATGAGTACAAAGTGAATCTTGGCCTGTTCGAGGACGAACATTTATTTAAGAGGGAGAGATTGTGATGACCCAAAAGGTCATCTCGTATATTTCTAGCTAATTCTGTGTTACGAGGTCGTGAAAACCTCCTTCTATTTCACCTCGATTTGCATGCACAGCCCGAGCGTGTAGCCGGGAAGCCTTTATGTGAAAAACTGATAAAAATGATAATTTTGTATTGGAAATTTAAATAAAGTTGACTTCAGTCAATGTTTTTGGTAAATGGACCTGGACCCGGACCCGTGATTTGACGGTCCCGGATGGTCCGTAAAAAAATATGGGACTTGGGCGTACGCCCCGAAACGAATTCTGAGGTCCCAAGCCCGAGAAATAAATTTTTAAAGAAAATTGTTTCTGAAAAATATATAGGTTTTTGAAAATGAAATTTGAGGTGAAACATATGATATCGGGCCCGTATCATGGTTCCGGATCCCGGTACAGGTTCGATATGTCTTATATGTGATATCTGTGAAATTTGGTAACAAACGGACTTAGTTTGACGTGATTCAGCTATTAAATGCAAAATTTGATGTTAAAAGAAGTTTTGAGGAATTTCATTGGTTTTTGGTTTGATTTGTCGTTTTAGTGTTATTTTATGTGATTTGGAACCTCGAGCGAGTGTGTAGTAAGTTATAAGACTTGCTTTTGCATTTGGACGGGGTCCCGGGGGGCCTCGGGTGTGTTTCGGATAGGTTCCGGGTCCATTTTCCCTATTATAAACTACTGAAATAGGTTTCGGGTCCATAGAAGGATCCGCGACCGCATAAAGTGTCTGACTCGCCCAGTAATTTACTTCACTGCGATCGCAATAGTTGGTCCGCGATCGCAGAAGGCAACCCACTCCTTATACGCGATTGCATAAGCTATTCCACGATCGCGTAGAGCATTTTAAGCCAGTTCATTTTCCTTCTATGTGATCGCGCCTCGATCCCCGCGATCGCGATGCTTTAAAAACCTGGGCAGATTATAAGTTTCCAAAATCGGGGTTTCACCATTTTAAACATATTTTGACTTCTAGAACTCGGTTTTGGGAGATTCTTTGAGGGTTTTTCACACAAATCGAATGGGTAAGTGTTCTTCCACTAGAATTTAATATATTTCATGAATTAGTTCTTGTTTTTATCATTTAATTTGTGTTTTGGGTTGAGGGGATTGTGGGTTTAGAAAGAAAACTTCAAAAATGAAATTAATGATTTGAATGACGAAATGTTATCAGAATTGGATAAATTTAGTATGGGTGAACTCGTATCGGAATGGGTAATCAGAATTCATAAAAATTTTCGGGTTCCGAGGTGTAGGCCCGGGGGTCGACTTTTGGGTCGATTTTTATAAATTTACAAAGATTGAAACTTTATTATTCAGAATCGTTCTTATACATTTTATATGTATTTTGAAGTTGCTTTAGTTGATTTTGAGCCGTCCGAAGGCCTTCCCACCCGAGAAGTCTATTTTTGAGTACCGGGTTGTCGTCTTTGAAATAAGTATCTTGCCTAATCTTGTGTGGGGGAACTACCCCTTAGGATTGAGTCTTCGATGTTGATTGTAGTCCGCGTACTATGTTGATTGTAGTCCGCGTATGCGAGCTGACGAGTGCGAACTCGGACTTATTTGCAAATAGATTGCCCTTTAGGGATTTTTGGTCCTTATGTTTCCCGTATATGAATTGAAATCGTTATATCCAAATTCCTGACTTCTAGTTCATCTCTTCCTGCTCAAATTGGAAGTACTTGCCTAGCATTCCTTGTTTCTCATGATCTTAATTGACTTAAATGAAGACTTTGTTTTTCCTACCGTTATACTATATATTTTTTCATATACTGCCTATGTGGCTAAAACTAGTATAATCTCGCCCTATAAATGTCTAACAAGTAATTGGAATATCTATACATTGGTCAATCATGCCCGTGAGTCGTACATTGTGATTTAAATGATTTTTCCTCTTAAGTACTACTTAGGTTTAATTGATGACTGCCCATGTTGATGGTATTCTTTGATGCTGCCTATTTACTGAGCATTTGTTCAAACTGAGTTTATTCGGTGAAGCTAATTGTCTAAGTGAGATTGGTTATAGCTGATTCCCTTGCCGGGATGATTTGGTTTCTTGGTTGCGAACTTGAATGTATAGAATCGTTGCTATATTGGTCTTGTCTTCCCCTCGTTATGTTGTTCTCTTTGTGATTGGCATTCCTCTCAGTGGCTACTTCTTATGAGTAAGTTTTTACCACTTTTGTTATTTAAGTCTTTGTATTGATTTGCTCATCGCACTTTGTATTCGTCCTTGTTTGCTTTCGCGCCGGTTGTGGAAATATATGTTGTTTCTGTCGCATTCTGGTTGTTTTCCTCAGTGGCCGCATTGCATCTTTAAATTGGGACTACGGACAGAGATCCGGGAGCTTTCCCCCTGTACTGCATCACATATTTAAATTGGGACTACGGACAGAGATCTGGGAGCCGTCCCCCTATACTGCAGCGCATATTTAAATTTGGACTTTAGATAGAGATATGGGAGCTTTCCCCCTGTAATGCATTACATGACAAATTCTGAGTTGCGGACTGAGTTCCGGGAGTTTTATGATTGAGGAGATTTGGACCGAAAGATATAAATATATATATTGAAAAATATAGCTGAAAAGCAATTATCTCCAGGAAAAGTTATGTCTAAAGGACTTCTATTTCGAAAGTATATTTGAAAAACATTTGTCTTGCAGAATAATGATATTTGAAAGGCCAGTACTTGAGAAAGTATATTTGAACACCACGTATTTTGAAGAGAGTATGTTGTTATGATTTCTCTTTATAAAAATATATAAATATACATTCAGAGAAAGTATGTTTCCAAGAAGAAATTTCTTTATTCTGAAATTATTATATCTTTAAAGCTTTCAAAATAAACTCACGATTTAAAGGTTTCACTCGAAGGTTGACCAGTTTTATTGAGTTTATTGGCTAAGGCCTGACGTGGATAAATTGATGCAGTGCTGAGTTGCTAGTGATTTTATTGGGTTGTGATTCTTGCCATTGGGATTGCATTTTTTCCATTCTCTTTGCGTATTTCTATTATGTTGTCCGTTGATCGTAATTATTGAATTTTCTTCCGTATTATTCGATCGTATCGTTAATTATATTGAAAAATCTTTAGATAGATATTATGTTTCGATCTTTTATACATTTATACCTTTTTACTTATTAGACCGGTGGTGTCTTGACTAGTCCTTGTCACTACTTCACCGAGGTTAATCTTGATACTTACTGGGCACCGCTATGGTGTGCTCATACTACACTTCTGCACATTTTTGTGTGCAGATCCAGGTTATTGTTGTTAGTTGCTGCGCAGATCATTGCTGAGGAGACTCAAGGTAACCTGTTGTTGCGTTCGCAGGCTTCGGAGTCACCTTCCTGTTTTATTTCTATTCAACTGCACTTATTATTCCTAGACAGTTGTATTTAGATTTGATAGAAATATTTTGTAGAGCTTATGACTTGTATTTACCGGGTTTTGGGAAATTGTAAACTCTGTCAAGATGTCTATATCGAGACTGTCATAATTCCTTTATTATTGTTGTTGTTTAGTAGAAATGTTAGGCTTAGCTAGTTCTTAAGACTAAGTGCCATCACGATACCCAATGGAGGGAAGTTTGGGTCTTGACATTTAGATAGGTTGTACTTAAACGACTTTTTCTTGATTATTTATTTATTTATTTATTTATGGTTTTCTAACATTCTTAACTAATCTTCTGTTTAATTTATATGGTTGGTTTTTTTGTCATGATTGATGAATTAATGGACTCTCTAAATTTTTTTCGTAATTTAAACTTTGAGGTTGAAATGTATATGTGATATTGCTATAAAGGCGTATTTTATTTAATGATAAATTTATTAATCAACAAAGAAAAATGAAAATTTTAAAAGATGAGATCAATTCAGAAGCCCGTATTTATTAGTTTTAAGTATTTCAGACAAAATTCCATCGGTCTAATTTGGGACCTTGGGATAGATTTTAACTCTATCTGACAAACATATCAAGATAAAAAATGGGAAAGGATCCTTAGATTTATTTGTGACCTCTGAGGAGCCGTATGAGGTGAAAATCTCACGTACGGTTCTATAATAGCGAAAGGGCACAATGATGTTATCATCGACTATGATTATCTAACGATTTAAGTACAGTCGATATAGTTTATTGACTCTTTCAGACTAAACTTTTTCATCAGTGTTGATTTACATGTTTAATTATTATATTCAGAAGATCTGCTGAAGATGGTGAGAGAGTAGGAAATACTGCAGAGACTACGTCTTCTCCAAACACTATCCGCAATCACAAGTGAAGAAATGGAAGTTGCAGATGACAACCACAACAATTTATTAAAAGTCAAATTTAGATTGAAACTCTAACTTTTGCAAAATCAAATTATAAAAATGAACTTTCAATCTTAATCATTTCTTAGAATGTTGAATTGTATTCAATTCATTTTCAATTTTAGACTTCGGTCACCTTATAAACTTTGACAGGGATTCTAAGCGGGAAATAGAAATCTTAGCAAAGAAGTGAGAATTTTGATCAAAGAAGGCTATTCAATATTGCTTGTTCAGCTGTTCTTTGTTAATTACGTCCCTTCACAAAGGTTTATTTTCAAAATTCATCAGAATGGTTTGATCTTTTTTGAGGAATAATATTTACACCAAGTCAATAAATACAAGTTAAATCACTATTCATCACAAACAAATTCATCAAAAATCCATACCCCGAGTATTAGTCAAGATTCGATGAGAGGTAAATACCTTGATATACTAAGATTAAGGTTGAATCCATCTATACAAAAGTTGAGATCTATACGGCCATCATATCCAAAACTATTTGGCTCCTAGTCATAATTGTATAATAATATTATATATTATAATATCAAAAATATAACCCCGCCTCGCAGCCAAATATAAGCTACTTTTTTATATGGTATAAATAACATTATACTTCAAAACCAAAAAANATGTTGAAAAAAAAAAAAAAAAAAAAAAAAAAAAAAAAAAAAAAAAAAAAAAAAAAAAAAAAAAAAAAAAAAAAGAAAAGATTTCCATTGCTTTGACAAAGAATTTAAAATAAAAGGGAGGAACTTTCACTTCTGAGAAGAATGTCTGACGGGTTTATAGTACTTTAGCTTTATGTTTTGATGATCTAATAACTTAGTGTCAAGAACCAAATAAGAAATTTGATACACACTTGGTACACAACTCAAATATCAAACTCAAGCTAATGAGAGTTGCTATGACTTCAGACGATAAAGAATCAACTCAGGAACCTGATCCCCTTGGATTCCCTTGGCAACAATACGAAGTCAACTCTCCACAACTGGAAAGTGATTGCCTGCACTGCATACCCAAGCAGTACTGCACAATGCAGCAGTCACTTCCATTGGAAAGGACCTTGCACCAACCAAGTAATTACATCATTCAAGTGATGTCATCCAAGTTGTATTAACATCAACATTACAACAAAACATCACTTGAACATTTGAGAATTCAATCCAAGCACTCCAAGCAACTCATAATCAAGCATTCAATTCTCAAATGCATAAAGAACAAAGTACAACCCTGCTACGGAAAAGTTCCTACAACAAGTCTTTTTATGTCCTTATTTGAGTTGTAACTTTGTAATTATTCTTTACTTTTATTCCTACTTTGCTTATCGAGAAACATTAATTACGAACTCTTTGTAAACCATAAACCCTAGTGTTTGTGTCGTGACTAGAGTTAGTCATGAGTTGAAATCTTTGTAATAGGTGTATTGCAAAGTGACTTGTAATAAATGTATTATAAGTTAGTGAGGAATTAAGAGTTTAATTCCTAGGTAGCATATGTTGTAATCTAAAATTTGCTCATAGTGAAGTTGAAATCATGCCGGTGTAGGTCGTGATTTTTTATCTCCTTAAGCAGAAGAAAAATCTCTTGTGCCATTTACTTACTGTTGTATTAGCTTATTCTGAGGAAACTGTCATAGGACCTGGTCTCTATACAGTTTGGTGAACTCATATATTCTATCAATGTCAAAAAATATAAAGCTTTCTTTAATTATCCAAACAATTTGGTGTCAGACAATATAATCTCGTTCCGAACAACAAAGTTGGAAGTTGAAGGAGTTAATAATAATAATGTGGGTGCTTAATAATATTGGTTCTTGTGGAATTAGGGAAAAGTAATACTAGTATTATGAACATGAGTAGAAAAGAGGGACGAATTATTGTATAGCCAGAAAATTTTTATATAGAGACAAGACAATAGGCTTCCTTTCCCTTATAGGGCTTACTTTGTTTTTGTGTAGGACGATTAGGACTTCCGGCTTATTCCCTTTTCTTTTAGTTTTCGGATTCAATTTTATTAAATTATACCAGTCAGGAATAGATCAAGGAAAAGAATCAATGATCAACAATGCAAAAGGAAGAAATAGCGGATATCCGACAAGAATAGTCAATTAGAGATTGACAGAAGCTAACAAGGAAAAGAATCAACGATGAAAAAAGAAGAAACAACGGAGATCCGACAAGGATACTCAATCAGAGATTGACGGAAGCTATTACTGGAAGGCCCAAATCAAAGGGAAACGCAATGACTGAAAATCAATGAAGACAAAAATCTTGTAGATGAGTTCTGAAGTGGAATTTGGGTTCTAAGGTGTAGGGATTAGGTTGGATATAGTGGCATTAGAATGTGTTGTGTTATTAGATCGATGCGGGGTAGGGTGACGTGGGGTCACCCCCGGGTATGTGCATGGTAAGGTTATTCGGCAGTTTGATGACTTTTGGAACAACTCTTGGCATGTTCGAGGACGAACATTTGTTTAAAAGGGGGAGAATGTAACGACCGGCTGGTCGTTCCGAGAGTTTAGCCCGTTTTCCCAATTTTGGCTTCATTGCTCTCTTTTGTATGGTGTTGGGTTAGTTAACTCGGGTTCAGAGTGGTCGTGGTGAGAATTAAGACACTTAGCCTCTTAAATGAGCTCAATAGTTGGAAAAGTCAATGGGGAGTTGACTTATAGGTAAGCAGCCTCGGAATGCAGATTTTATGGCTCGGATAGCTTCGTTAGGTGATTTGGGACTTAGGAGTGTGTTCGGAATGTAGTTTTGAGGTCCGGTGTAGAATTAGGCTTGAATTGGCGAAAGTTAGTTTTTGGCGATTTCTGGTCGGCAGTGGAAAATAGGCTATCGGGGTCGGAATGGAATCCGAAAGTTGGAGCAGGTTCGTAGCTTCATTCTGGATGTGTGTACAAATTTTCATATCATTCGGACGAGGTTTGATTAGTTTCGACATCCTTGGTGAATTTCGGAAGTTTGAATATCTTGAGGCTTGAATCATGGGTTCATTTAGTGTTTCGGTGTTATTTTGGGTGTTCGAGAGTTCGACTAAGTTCAGATGATCATTTATTACTTGCTTGTATTTTTGGTTGGGGTCCCGAGGGCCTCGGGTTGAGTTCGGATGGGTAACGACATGATTTTTGGCATTTTCGAGTTGATGGTGGGAAGCTTTCTAGTGTTTCCGCACCTACGGATGGGGGACCGCAGGTGCGAGACTGCAGAAGCTGACAAGGCTCCGCAGATGCAGAAGTTGGCTGGATCAGTGAAGGTCGCAGGTGCGAGACTTGGACCACACCTGCGAGGGGGACCTCGCCAAGGAGCGCAGGTGCAGACGCCTAGTCGCGCCTGCGAGCCCGCAGGTGCGAGAAGAGGGCCGCAAGTGCGGAAGTCCGGACTTAAGTCATTTTTGCAGGTGCGCACCTGGGACCGCAGATGCGAGAAAAGGACCGCAGGTGCGGTCATCGCTGGGCAGAACCTATAAAAAGAACCCTTA
>ML357502.1:0-29881 GCA_005239505.1 Nicotiana paniculata | reverse complement strand
GTGGCCGGGTACGTTTTACCGAGCCTATTACGGCCGGGTACGATATGATGATGATGTTTCCCAGACAGGCATATGTTTTAAAAGTTTATGTATATATATGTATGTATCACGCATTTCATGTTAGTAGCCCTTATAAGTACCCAGATGTTAGAGGTTGTATCTACTCTATCCCTGTTTCCATTACTGTTCTTACTTATGCTTTCCTACCTTACATGCTCAGTACTTTATTCGTACGGACATCATTTTTATTTGTGGATGCTGCATGTCGTGATGCAAGTCCTGATAGACAGGTTGACGCAGCTCCCCCACCACAATAGGTTTCCCAATTCAGCGGTTATTGGCAAGATCCCTTCTCTGGACTTGCCGTGGTCTTGGTATGCATTTTTGATATAGATATTATGGGTATGTCGGGGCCCTGTTCCGAAAATATTGTACGTTTTACCAAGCCTATTACGGCCGGGTACGATATGATGATGATGTTGCCCAGACAGGCATATGTTTTAAAATTTTCTGTATATATATGTATGTATCACGCATTTCATGTTAGTAGCCCTTATAGGTACCCAGATGTTAGAGGTTGTATCTACTCTATCCCTGTTTCCATTACTGTTCTTACTTATGCTTTCCTACCTTACATACTCAGTACTTTATTCGTACGGACGTCCTTTTTATTTGTGGATGCTGCATGTCGTGCTGCAGGTCCTGATAGACAGGTTGACGCAGCTCCCCCACCACAATAGGTTTCCCGATTCAGCGGTTATTGGCAAGATCCCTTCTCTGTACTTGCCGCGGTCTTGGTATGCATTTTTGATATAGATATTATGGGTATGTCGGGGCCCTGTTCCGAAAATATTGCATCACTTATGCTCCTTTAGAGGCTCATAGATAGGTGTCGACTCATGTATAGTTTGTTATGCCTTGTTGGCTAATTTTTGTTGTATAGTCTTTCATGGCAACATCATAACTCGTACCTTATATGTAGTTTCTTAGCAGTCTTGTCATCCCATGTGATGTATGTTCATGCCATTATCTTTCATTGCTGATTGTTCATGATCCATATCTACCATTTATATTGATCTCGTCGACCCTTAAAAATAATAAAGAAGGTTAGATAAAATGTACGTTGGTGCTCGGAAAGTATGGCCCGAGTGCTAGTCATGATCCTTTAGTTTGGGTCGTGACACCCTGACCATGAATGCCACATCACGAATTCTACGGCCGGCATAACTTTTTTGTCTGGACTGAGTTGTGCAAAGTCGATCCTGAATAATATTGACTTGTTCAAGGCCTCTTGTACTAGATTAGTACTCAACAACCAAGCCTCCCCCGGCTCAAACCACCCAACTTGCGACCTGCACCGTCTCAAAGGGAGCCATCTGAATGCTTGACTGATAGCTATTGTTGTAGGAAAACTTTGCAAGGGGAAAGAACTGATTCCACAATCCTCCGAAGTGTATAACACAAGTGCGGAGCATATCCTCCAAGATCTGAATAGTACACTCAGAGTGACCGTCCGTCTGAGGATGAAATGTTGTGCTCAGCTCAACTCGCGGACCCAACTCAAACTTTACTTCCCTCTAGAAATGCGAGGTAAACTGTGTACCTCGATCAGAAATGATAGGCACGCGCATACTTTGAAGACGGACGATCTCCCAGATACAAATCTCCTCCAACCGCTCTGAATAATAGGTAACTGCCACAGGAATGAAGTGTGCTGACTTAGTCAGCCTACCCATAGGTAACTGCCATAGGTAACTTCATCTGAGTCTGTGAGAGTCAAACAACAAAATCCATAGTGATACGCTCCCACTCCACTTAGTAATCTCTATCTGCTGAAGCAAAGCACCGGGTCTTTGATGCTCGTACTTCACCTGCTGACAATTCAGGCACCAAGCTACATAAGTAACTATATCATTTTTCATCCTCCTCCACCAATAATGCTGCCGCAGGTCCTCGTGCATCTTAGCAGCGCCCGCATGAATAGAATATTGAGAACTGTGGGCCTCCTCAAGTATCAACTAACGAATCCCATCATCATTTGGCACACACACGCGACCCTGCACCCTCAAAACTCCGTTATCTCCAACACTAACCTTCTTGGCACCACCATGCCGCACTGTGTCCCTAAGGACTAAAAAATGAGGGTCGTCATACTGCCGATCTCTGATACGCTCAGACAAGGAAAACCGAGTGACTGTGCAAACTAGAACACATTTGGGCTCTGAAATATCCAATCTCACAAACTGGTTGGCCAAAGTCTGAACATATGAAGCTAGCGGTCTCTCATCGAATGTAATGAATGCAAGGCTTCCCATACTCGATACCTTCCTACTCAATGCGTCGACCGCCACATTGGCCTTCCCCCGGATGATACAAGATGGTGATATCATAGTCTTTCAATAGCTCCAACCAAATCCTCTGCCTCAAATTGAGATCCCTTTGCTTGAACAAATAGTGAAGGTTGAGATGATCCGTGAGAACCTCACACGACATGCCACAAAGATAGTGACTTCAAATCTTCGGTGCATGAACAATGGCTGCCAACTCTAAATCACAAACGGGGTACTTCTTCTCATGAACCTTCAACTGCCGAGACGCATATGCAATCACCCTACCCTCCTGCATCAATACTGCTCCGAGCCCAACACGAGAGGCATCAAAATATACTATGTAAGATCCTGAACCTGATGGTAACACCAACACCGGTTCTGTAGTCAAAGCTTTCTTGATCTTCTGAAAACTCGCCTCACACTCGTCCGACCATCTGAATGGGACACCCTTCTGGGTCAACCTGGTCAACGGGGCTGCTATAGATGAAAACCCCTCCACAAATCGACGGTAATAACCCACCAAACCTAAGAAGCTCCTGATCTTCGTGGATGAAGTGGGTCTAGGCCAGTTCTTGACTACCTCAATCTTCTTCGGATATACCTGAATACCTTCTACTGACACTACGTGTCCCAAGAAAGTGACTGAATCCAACCAAAACTCGCCATTCAAAAATTTAGCATAGAACTAATTGTCCCTTAAAGTCTGGAGCACTTTCCTAAGGTGCTGCTCATGTTCCTCCTGACTGCGGGAGTATATCAAGATGTCATCAGTAAACACAATCACAAAGGAATCCAATTAAGGCTTGAACATTCGGTTCTTCAAGTCTATAAATGTTGCTAGGGAATTGGTCAACCCATAGGACATCACCAGAAACTTATAGTGCCCATACGCATCCTCAACTGATGGTAGCCACATCTCAAATCAATCTTCGAAAACACCTTGTCACCGTGAAGCTAATCAAATAAATCATAAATCCTAAACAAGATACTTGTTCTTGATGGTGACTTTGTTCAACTGCCGATAATCTATACATATCCTCATAGACCCATCCTTCTTCTTCACAAAAAAAATCGGTGCACCCCAGGGTGAGACACTAGGTCTAATGAAGCCCTTATCAAGCAAATCCTGCAATTGTTCCTTCAATTATTTCAACACTGGCGGGGCCATCCAGTATGGTGGAATGGAAATGGGCTGAGTGCCCGAAGCCAAATCAATACAAAAGTCTATCCCTGTCGAGTGGAATCCCCGGCAGGTCTACAGGTACAAAATCCATAGAGGGAGCCTCATCACTAGAATCACGAACATAATCCAAATAGGCCAAACACCCCTTCTCGACCATACGCCGAGCCTTCATTTAAGAAATAACCCTGTTGCTAGAATGGTCAGGAGTCCTTCTCTACTCTAATCGAGGAAACCTCGGAAAGGCTAATAAGGTGACAGCCAATTAATACCCAATATAACATTGAAATCCACCGTATCTAAGAGCAGAAGGTCTACACTTGTCACGACCCAAATTCACAATCTTAGGGATCGTGATTGCGCCTAACACGACACTTGTTAGGCAAGCCAATGTTAAAGTTCGATTATCTAGTGTCCTTTGATTATCCATTTAAACATAATAAAATAAATTTAAAGTAAACTTAAATCTAATGGTTTCCAATGCATAACACCAAATATAAAGTAACAAACAAATAAATAAATCGAGCCACGAACTAATTATATAAATAACCCTAAGACTACCCCAAGTCTGGTGTCACAATTCACGAACTACTAAAGAATACTACAAATAATGGGCTGAAAGAAATAATATAACTGTTTTGAGAAAATATAAAACAGTCTCCACGAACTAAGAGAAGACTCTCGGGATCTGCGAATGCCAGAAGATATACCTCGTGTCTCCGGATAATGGGTAGCCATTACAAAAATCTCTACTGCTGGCCGGTACCTGGATCTGCACAAAAGAGTGCAGAGTGTAGTATCAGTACAACCGACCCCATGTACTGAGTAAGTGCCGAGCCTAGCCTTGACAAAGTAGTGACGAGGCTACAGGGGGGGGGGAGGAAATTATAACTTAACCTGTAGCAACATATATGTAATAAAGCAATAAAACAATTCTACACAAATAAGAAAGATAAACTGCAACAATAAATAGAATAACTCAGTCGCCTATTCCAGGCCTCAGCTGTAACCAAGATCTCACATAAATTTCAAAACTTTACTTTAAAACAACCGTATGTGCATAATACGAGAAACATTAGAGTAAAACCGTAATTTTTTTCAATCTTTGTGTTTAAATTCAGTAACACATAAGCGTCCTCCCTTATCACTGTTTTGTTGCGGCATGCAATACGATCCCACTTGTCCACCCTTGTCACTATCATTTACCTCACTTTTCCACCCTTATCACTATCATTTATTTCACCTGTCCACCCTTATCACTATCATTTATTTCACCTATCCACCCTTATCACTATCAATTTATTTATTTATAAAGAACTTTCACAATTCAGGCCAAGTCTTTCACAACACTTTTATCTCAACAATTGTAAACAGAAAACTGTACTTCTCATAGACTCATCAACATTATCACAAAATGAAACCAGCAGGAATACATATATATATCTCGTAAAACAATGTCAACTCGCTCAATCTTGATGTACCACAATAAAACCAAGGAAAACACTAATACTTTTTCAAAAATAATTGCAACCAGACTTAACAATATCTTAACAAGCCAAGTAATCAGAGGCACAACAATGGACATGAAACAATTAAAAAATGAGCAATTAAATTTGGAAACGGGGAAGTGATCATGTAAGCCAACAATTTGGTGGTGCATAGATACTTGTCATCTCACCTATACACCACACACATGCAATTTCACATAACAATTAAGTTGGGGATTCCTGTTCCCTCAAGTCAAGGTTAAACCAAGTACTTACCTCAACTTCGCAGGCCACTCACTGTTCAATTATAGCTTTTCCTCTTGATTTCACCCCTAATACACTCGAATCTAACCATAATTAACTTAATATCATTAATTAATGCGAAAGGAAATAACTTTACTTAAAATTATATTTTTTCCTAAGTTTTCTCAAAAAAATTTAAAACCCGACCCCAGGCCTGCTTAGTCCAAACTCGGGGTTCGGACCAAATTACATTTACCCATTCACCCACTAGCCCGAATGTACAATTAGTTTCAAAATCCGACCTCTATTCGAGGTAAAGATTCGATTTTTACAAAATTCCCTAATTCTACCCAAACCCTCTATTTTTACCAAGAAAATTCTTAGTTTTTGATTTAAATGTGATGAAAAACATTGGGTAATTGAAAAAGTAAAGTTAAGAATTGATTACCAACAACTTGGGGATGAACTTTGATGAAGAAAATCGTCCTTAGGATTGTTTAGCTCGAAAATTATGAAGAAAAAGGGTCCGGTCCGTGTTTAAGAGTGAATTTATATACCTGGCATGCCTTCGATGCGTTCGGATAGGGCTGCCCGCGTTCTCATACGGGCCCGCCTTATTGGCCATCGCGATCGTGGGGGGAGGGGGGGCTGCGTTCGCATAGTGTATTTGGGCTCCCCTCCCCCAGGCCCAATTTACCTTGTGTGTTCGCATAGCCCAACATGCGTTCGCATAAGGTCAAGCCCAGGTGACCTCCGCGTTCGCATGCTTGATAATGCGTTCGCATAGAACAAGATAATGCCCAACTCAAATTTTACTCTACGGGTTCGCTACCGGAGCCACGCGAACACGATGAACAAATAGTTTCACATCAGATAACAGCAAAACATCAGATTTTTGCAAGTGTAAAACACCTCGTGGCCTATCCGAAACTCACCCGAGCTCTCGGAGATCTAAATAAAACATGCACGCAAGTCTAAAAATATCATATGGACTTGTTCGTGCGATCAAATCATGAAAATAATATGTAAAAATATGAATTAAACCTTAAAACTCATCATTTTTTCTCAAGAACAGTTAAAGTTCATTATTTCTCAACCGGACGTCCAAATCACGTCAAATAAACTCTATTTTTCACCAAATTTCACAGTTAACATTTCAATACTATAACAAATCTGTATCGGGCTCCAAAACCAAAATACGGGTCCGATACCAGTGGTTTCAAACATTAATTTTTTTTTATTTCATTAATATTTCAGCAAAATAATTTCTTTGAAAAATTTATTTCTAAGGCTTGGGACTTCGGAATTAATTTTCGGGCATATACCCAAGTCCCATATTTTACTACGGATCTCCCGGGATCGTCGGAACATAGATCCGGGTCCGTTTGCTCAAAATATTGACCAAAGTCAACTATAATAAAATTTTAACTCTAATAATTACTATTTCTCATATTTTCACATAAAAGCTTTTTGGTTTCACGCCCGGACTGCGCATGCAAATCGAGGTGTTTAAAATTAATTTTTTTGTGGCTAATAAGCCTAGAACGGAGTCTAAATTCATAAAATGACCCCTTGGGTCATCATAATCTCCAACTCTAAAACAAACGTTCTTCCTCGAACGGACATAGAATATTACCTGAATTGGCGAACAAGTGTGAATATTTACTTTGCATGTCCGACTCGGACTCCCAAGTAGCTGCCTCAACGGGATGGCCTTTCCACTACACTAGAACTGGAGGATAACTCTTAGACCTTAGATGACGAACATGCCGGTCTAAAATGGCTACAGGCTCCTCCTCATAAGTCAAGTTTTTGTCCAAATGGACAGAGCTGAAATCTAACACGTGGGACGGGTTGCCATGATATTTCCGGAGCATAGACACGTGGAATACCAGATGAACTGAGGATAACCCTGGAGGCAATGCAAGTCTATAAGCTACCTCCCCTACTCTATCAAGAATCTCAAACAACCCGATATACCTAGGGGTCAACTTACCCTTCTTTCCAAACCTCATAACACCCTTCATGGGCGACACACGAAGCAATACCCTCTCTCCAACCATGAATGCCACATCACGAACCTTACGATCGACATAACTCTTTTGCCTAGACTGAGCTGCACGAAGTCTTTCCTGAATAATCTTGCCTTATCTAAGGCCTCCTGAACTAAATCTGTACCCATTAACCAAGCTTCTCCCGGCTCAAATCATCCAACTGGCGATCTACACCGCCTACCATATAATGCCTCGTAAGGAGCAATCTGAATGCTCGACTGATAGCTATTATTATAAGAAAACTCCGCTAATGGCAAGAACTGATCCCACGAACCTCCAAAGTCAATAACACAAGCGCGGAGCATATCCTCCAAAATGTGAATGGTACGCTCAGATTGCCCATCAGTCTGAGGGTGAAATGTTGTGCTCAACTTCACTCGGGTACCTAACTCACGCTGAACTGCCCTCCAAAAGTGCGAAGTAAACTGCGTACCCCGATCAGAAATGATAGACACGGGCACACCATGAAGGCGAACAATCTCCCGAGTATATAATTCAGCCAACTGCTCCGAAGTATAAGTACTCGACACATGAATGAAATGTGCTGATTTAGTCAGCCTATCCACAATAAAACAAACTGCATCAAATTTCCTCTGAGTCCGTGGGAGTCCAACGACGAAGTCCATAGTGATATGCTCCCACTTCCACTCAGGATTCTCTATATGCGTAAACCACCGAGTCTTTGATGCTCATATTTATCTGCTAACAATTTAAGCAATGAGCCACATACGCAACAATGTCCTTTTTCATCCTTCTCCACCAATAATGTCGCCTCAAGTCTTGGTACATTTTGGCTGCACCTGGGTGAATAGAATACTTAGAACTGTGAGCCTCCTCAAGGATCAACTCACGAAGACCATCAACATTAGGCACACATATACGACCTTGCATCCTCAAAACACCATCATCTCCAACTGTAACCTGCTTGGCACCCCCACGCCGAACTGTATCCCTAAGACCCATCAAATACGGGTCATCATCCTATCGCTCTCGGATACGCTCAATTAGAGAAGACCGAGCGACTCTATAAGCTAGATCACCGCTGGGCAAAATATCCAACCTCATGAAATGATTAGCCAATGTCTGAATATCTGAAGCTAATGGTCTCTGACCGACTGGAATATACGCAAGGCTGCCCATACTCACCGCCTTCCTACTCAGTGCATCGTCCACCACATTGTTCTCTGGGTGATACAATATAGTGACATCATCTCCGCTGCCTCAAATTTAGATCCTTTTGCTTAAATAATACTGGAGACTGCGATGGTCAGTGAAAACCTCACACGACACGCCATAAAGATAGTGCCTCCAAATTATCAATGCATGAACAATGACTGCCAACTCCAAGTCATGGACATGATAATTCTTCTCATGGACTTTCAGCTGCCGAGACGCATATGAAATCACCATGCCATCCTGCATCAATACTCCTCCAAGTCCAACTCGGGAAGCATCATAATACACCGTGAAAGAACCCGAACCTGATGGTAACACCAACACCGATGCTGAAGTCAAGGCGAATCTTAAGTATCTGAAAGTTCAATCCACACTCGTCTGACACTTCGAATTGAACATCCTTTCGGCTCAATATGCTCTTAATAGTTGGTCATTGTCAATTACTTATTCATCAATTAACTTTACATTAACAATAATCTCCTTTCAGACCTTCACACTACTTATAACGAGGTGCGATGCATGAAAAAGTCATAATTATATACCCGAATTAACGTATCTCATTTATTGCCACATGGGCGGGCACCTACCTCGTAGGTCAAAGCTCGATAATTATAACACGGATTTGGCAAGTGATGCACAGATAAATTTTATACAAAAAATTTCAAATAACTCTAACAGGCATGACTCTGTATTGGTAATATAGTAAAAATTTTAATTTCACAAGGGAGGATTTAAACACAAGAATTTTCATCACAAGGATCTCGTCCTTATATAACTTCCACCGCGACTCAAACCCTGATTTAAACATACCAAATCATATTAAAATGCAAGGATCTCGCCCTTAGTTCTGAATCACAAGTAATATGCACACTGTGCCACTCGAAACATTCCATTTTATTCTTTTTAATATTTTCCATTAAACAAAATTAAAACACTTAAGGATAGACATAGTTATCTCCATAGAATGTCTCAATACAAGTATTCACATAAGTAGATTTCAGAGTTACAAAGCTTACCCGAGAGTGGAGCATATTAGGAGGACTTTCCTAGATACTCATTATCGAATCAGGTTAAGGAAATTTTCACTTTATAATAACTAGATATTGCAATTGTAATGACACTATCTGATATAGCGACCTCAACCATACCATAGAAAGTATATAAAGAGTTTGGGTCTCCACCTCTAGGAGTCTGACCTCCACATTCGATTTTCCGACCCCTTCCCCTAGTTAGACATGTAATTTGAGTTCTAACTGAAATAGGGCACGTAGCTTGAGTGCTCTGATGAAACATGACTCTCCCAAGTCAAGGACAATTTCTACCACCAGCAAAAATAAAATATCAATCTGTCCTGCGTCACACAAAATTTTACGATTATAATTGAATCCTTTAATGAGTCTGCGAAACAAATTCTATCAATAGCATTTGGGAGAACTGATCTAAGTAGTTGATGTTGCAATGGCTGGTATTCCTCTTCGTAAGGTTGCCACAAACACCAGCGTCCAAATTTCTTCTTTTACTATGTTGTCTCAACACCGTTGAGCTACTCCATTTATTCATATACTCTTCGTTATTCTTTAAGGTAACTCTACTCCCAATTGATGCACAATGATCACAAAAGTAGAGCTCTTTACAGATAAATCTAGGCACAAACATTATGGTCTAGAAGCTCGTCAACCACTGCACTCTGAAGTACCCCAAAATCCGTAATCGTGACTTCCACGCTGAGTAGACCTTCCGTAGATTTAAAGTTGTTTATATAACTCCTTTGGTATTGAGGTATACGGTTATTAAGGAGGCAAACATACCGAAAGTCCCATCTTCATCTCTTGCAAAATCTCAGGCCTTTACATTCTGGTCCAACATCGATATAATACATGATCCCGCAATCTATTCCTTGACGGTGGAATTCCCACTTGGCACGAAGTTATAGGTAACAATGTCTGATAATCCACAATGTTAAACTTGATAGCTCATATAAACCAATCTCGTTGCCTTCAACTTATTCCCATGTTCTGCAATATTTCATAGAAGCGGTCAAGAAAATCATGTGGGCATTCAAAAGATGTACCACTGAAATACAGTGAAAATAGCTTGATGAACCTGTCCAATCTCCACAGAGTATCGGAAGTCATAGCTGCCCCATCAGCAATGGGGGCTGCCGCAATTGTATGAACTACCCAAACTGGGTTGGCTGCTGAGGTCTGGATCTGAGGAGTAGTCTGATCAGGATTGTGGGTAGCAGGAGTCGGGACCCCTTATCCAACTTGAGATATGGCTGCTGCAACAGGGAGTGTGCCAGTCTGGGCTACACTCTCCATCAGACCCACTAATCGGACCAAAGCATCCTGAAGTACCGGGGTAGTGATGAACCCATCTAGGACCTGAGCTAGTCCAGCTGGAACGGTTTGAGCTAGAGCCCTCTCCCATAAATCTCAATATGGGGCTCCACAGCTGGGGCTGTAGTATCAGCAACAGGCTGAGTCCTGACCCTGCCTCGGCCTCTGATGTGCATCAGCCTCTGCCCCTAATAGAATTTGTTGCTGCTGGAGAACCGTATTGTTTGTTAGTGAAAGAGGAAGCACGTGTTCTCGTCATTTTGCGAGAGACTAGAAGATTTCAATCAGTATTTTGCTGAGATATCAAGAATCGCATGACAGAGTAGAAATAAATGAGTTTGCTCCTAACTTCATAGCCTCTGAGAGATAAGTACAGGCGTATCTATATCGATCCTTTAGACTCTACAAAGCTTGTTCGTGAATTGTGAGACTTATGCAACCTAGGGCTATGATACCAACTTGTCACGACCCAAATTCCCAACCTTAGGGATCGTGATGGCGCCTAACACCACACTTGCTAGGCAAGCCAATGTTAGAGTTCGATTAGCTAGTTGCCTTTGATTCTCCATTTAAACATAATAAAATAAATTTAAAGTAAACTTAAATATAATGGTTTCCAATGCATAACTCCAAATATAAAATAATAAACAAATAAATAAACCGAGAATACTACAAATAATGAATACTCATAATTCACGAACTATTAAAGAATACTAAAAATAATGGGATGAAAGAAATAATATAACTGTTTTGAGAAAATATAAAACAGTCTGTACGAACTAAGAGAAGACTCTCGGGATCTGCGAACGCCGGTAGATATACCTCGTGTCTCCGAATAATGGGTAGCCTCTACTAAAATCACTACTGCTCGCCGGTACCTATAACTGCACAAAAGAGTGCAGAGTGTAGTACCAGTACAACTGATCCCATGTACAGAGTAAGTACCGAGCCTAACCTGGACGAAGTAATGACGAGGCTACGGCGGGGAAATTATAACTTAACCTATAGTAACATATATGTAATAAAGAAATAATTTTTTTTACACAAATAAGAAAGATAAACTGCAACAGTAAATAGAATAACTCAGTCGCCTATTCCAGGCCTCAGCTATAACCAAGATCTCACGTAAATTTCCAAACATTACTTTAAAACAGCTATATGTGCATAATACGAGAAACAGTAGAGTAAAACAGTAAATTTTTCTCCAAATTTTTGTGTTTAAATTCAGTAACACATAAACGTCCTCCCTTATCACTGTCTTGTTGCGGCGTGCAACCCGATCCCACCTGTCCACCGTTGTCACTATCATTAATCTCACCTGTCCACCCTTATCACTATCATTTATTTCACGCGTCCAACATTATCACTATCATTTATTTCACATGTCCACCATTATCACTATCATTTATTTCACTTGTCCACCCTTATCACTATCTTGTTATCCACCCTTATCACTATCAATTTATTTATTTATCATGAACTTTCACAATTCAGGCCAAGCCTTTCACAACACTTTTATCTCAACAATTGTAAACAGAAAACTGTACTTCTCATAGACTCATCAACATTATCAAAAAATGAAACCAGCAGGAATACATATATATCTCGTAAAACAATGCGAAGCCGCTCAATCTTGAGGTACCACAATACAACCAAGGAAAACACTAATACTTTTTCAAAAATAATTGCAACCAGACTTAATAATAAATTAACAAGCCAAGTAATCGTAGAAACAACAATGGACATGAAACAATTAAAACATGAGCAATTAAATTTGAAAACGGGGAAGGGATCATGTAAGCAGAAAATTTGGTGGTGCATAGATACTCGTCACCTCACCTATACACCACACACATGCAATTTCACCAATGATTAAGTTGGGGATTCCTATTCCCTCAATTCAAGGTTAAACCAAGCACTTACCTCAACTTCGCAGGCCACTCATTGTTCAATTATAGGTTTTCCTCTTGAATTTACCTCCAATACACTGGAATCTAGCCATAATTAACTTAATATCATTAATTAATGCTAAAGGAACTAAATTTACTGAAAATTATAATTTTTCCTAAGTTTTCTCAAAAAAAAATAAAACCCGACCCTGGGCCCGCTTGGTCCAAACTCGGGTTCAGACCAAATTACGTGTACCCATTCACCCACGAGCCCGAATATACAATTAGTTTCGAAATCTGACCTTAATTCGAGGTAAAGATTCGATTTTTACAAAATTCCCTAATTCTACCCAAACCCTCAATTTTTACCATGAAAATTCTTAGTTATTGATTTAAATGTGATGAAAAATATTGGATAATTGAAAGAGTAAAGTTTAGAATTGATTACCAACAACTTGGGGATGAACTTTGATGAAGAAAATCGTCCTTACGGCTGTTTAGTTCGAAAATTATGAAGAAAAAGGGTTATGTTCGTGTTTAAGAGTGAATTTATATACCTGGGCAGGCATTCTATGCATTCGGATAAGGCTGCCCGCGTTCGCATAGGGCCAGGCCTTATTGGACATCGCGATCGCATAGTGTATTTGGGCTCCCCTCCCCCAGGACCAATTTACCTTGTGTGTTCGCATAGCCCAACATTTGTTCGCATAAGGTCAAGCCCAGGTGACCTCTGCGTTCGCATGCTTGGCAATGCGTTCGCATAGAACAAGAAAATGCCCGGCTCAAATTTTACTCTACGTGTTTGCGACTGGAGCCACGCGAACGCGATGAACAAATAGTTTCATATCCGATAACAGCAAAACATCAGATTTTTGCAAGTGTAAAACACCCCGTGGCCTATCCGAAACTCACCCGAGCCCTCGGGGCTCTAAACCAAACAACAGGCAAGTCTAAAAATATCATAGAAACTTTTTTGTGCGACCAAATCATGAAAATAACACGTAAAACTATGAATTAAACCTCAAAACTCGTCATTTTTCTAAAGAACACTTAAAGTTCATTATTTCTCAACTGGACGTCCAAATCACGTCAAATAAACTCCGTTTTCACCAAATTTCATAGTTAACATTTAAATACTATAACAAATTTTTACGGGCTCCGAAACTAAAATACGGGCCCGATAATAATGGTTTCAAACATTAATTCTTTTCTTTATTTCATTAATATTTCAGCAAAATAATTTCTTTCAAAAATTGATTTCTAAGGCTTGGGACCTCGGAATTCATTTCCGGGCATATGCCCAAGTCCCTATTTTACTGCGGAGCTTTCGGGATCGTTGGAACACAGATCCGGGTCCCTTTTCTCAAAATATTGACCAAAGTCGACTATAATCATATTTTCACGCTCGGACTGTGCACGCAAATTGAGGTATTTGAAATTAATATTTTTATGGCTAATACGCCTAGAACGGAGTCTAAATTCATAAAATAACCCCTTGGGTCATCACAAAACTGGTCTCAAGACTCCCAATAGTGACCACACACGAACGATATACACGATCTACAACAATAGCATCCCTCACTAGTGTGGAAACATATACAGGGGCACTCAAAGAATCACGAGGCACAACAAAATATGAAGCAAAATAAGATGACACATAGGAGTAAGTAGACCCCGATCAAATAGAACTGAAGAATCTCTACTGCAAACTGATACAATACATGTAACGATAGCATCAGATGACTCAGCCTTAGGCCTGGCTAGAAAAGCATAACATCGGGCAGGGGCCCATCACTCTGAAACATATCCCTGGGATGACCTCTAACTGGGGGGCCTCCACCTCTAACAACCTGACCTCCACCCCTAACAGCGTGGCCCCTACCTCTAGCTACATGACCCTTAACCTCTGGCTGGCTGAGCAGGTGGTGCATTAATGGCTGTTGGAACCATGGCACGAGAACCCTGATGCTAAGGAAACTTAGACTGACCCGGACGAGCCAAGTGACCACGATAATAACTGTAAATAAGAGGTGCCCTGATGGGAGCTGGTGGTGCACTATAGGCTGGCTGCCCAGAATGAGGTACATAAGAACCACGACTCCCTGAAGCGTCGTGGGATACCTGAAGCACTGAATGTACAGCCTGGAAGGATGGCCTCCAGGAAAATTACCCATGCCTCCAGATAAGGCGCCGCTAAACCCACCAGAATAATTAGGCCTCTTATCCGACCTCTTACCTCCCTGTCCAAGAACCATCTAAACTCGTCTGGCGACATTCGCCGCATCATGAAAAGAAATCTCGCTCCCAGTCTCCTTATCCATCTGCAATCTGATAGGCTGAGCAAGACCCTCAATAAACCTCCTCCTCCACCATTTCTTGGGGGAACCAATCATCTGAAAAGTAGCAAAGTCGACCCCATTGGTCTCCAATATACCCATGTTTCGAAGAACCTCGTGACAGCTGTCAAGATACTCCTGGGGATCCTCTGAAGTAGCACCACTGAAATGAACTAGAAGAGCTTGGTAAACCTATCTAATCTCCACAAGGCCTCAAAAGACATAACTGACCAATCAACAAGGTATGTCAGAGCAAGTGGCTGGACTACTCCGACTGGATAAGTTGCTGGAGTCTGAAACTGGGGAGCCATCTGCTCCAGAGTGTGAGTAGCAGGAGTCTAGGCTCCTCCTCCTGTTTGAGATATGGCTGGTGCCATGGGGAATGGGAAAGTCTGGGCCACACTCTCCATAAGGCCCACCAATTGGACCAAAGCATCTTGAAGCACTAGGGTAGCAATAAACCCATCCGGGACACGAGCTGGTCCTAGAGGAATAGCCTGAGTTGGAACCTCCTCATCGAACTGTACCTGAGGCTCTACACTTAGGGCCGCTGTTCGGGCTTTGGGCTGAGCCCTGCCCCTGCCTTGACCTCGACCTCTCGTAGGAGCTTCTGCTGGAGGCTCTGGCTGCTAAAGAAGCGGTATGTGTTCTTACCATCTGCGAAGGAATAAGGTTAGGAGAGTTCAATCAGTATTGAGATAGAATAATCGCACGACAGAGTTGAACAAAAATGACATTTGTTTGTAACTTCATAGCCTCTGGGAGATAAGTAGAGATGTCTCCATACTAATCGTCCAGACTCTACTAAGTTTGCTCGTGACTCGTGAGACCTATGTAACCTAATGCTCCAATACCAACTTGTCACGAGCCATGATGGTGCCTAACATCACACTTGCTAGGCAAGCCAACGTTAGAACATTTCTACTTCTTTTAGTAGTTTAAACAGTAACATTGATATTTAACCAGAATAACATATATGTTCTAAGTACAAATGTAGATCTTTGAACAACCAATCGTCTATTGAAATTCCCAGAATCTGGTGTCACGAGTTCACGAGCTTCTAAAGTAATACAGATAAAGTTCTGAAATAAATGGAAAGTTGTCTGAATGAAGCGTTACAACCAAATAAAAGAGGATGGGGACTCCAAGTGCTGCGACCACTGAAAAGCCATACCTCAAGTCTCTGCAGGTATCCGATCCGAGCTCACTAATGACCGCTATTAGGACCATCTCCAAAATATGCACAATGTGCAGAGTGTAGTATCAGTACAACCGACCCCATGTACTGGTAAGTGCCGAGACTAACCTCGACGAGGTAGTGACGAGGCTAAGGCGGGGGATCTGTACCAAAACTTGTACGTAGTATATAAATGACAGAATAATGGAAATACAGAATAAAACCAAATAGCCAACTGAAATCGGTAACCACAGCCTCTAGAGTGAAGTAGTATCGTCCAGAATTACCAATCCTTACTATATCAGATAATGAAAGAAATACTGGAAAGAAATGCAGTTTGTTGCGGCGCGCAACCCGATCCCACTAGACATTACAACATTCTCCCTTATTCCTCTATAAGAGATACAATTAAAGTAAATAGTAGATATATGTTATGGCACGCAACCTATCCCACCATATATCAATATCAATAGAATAGTTCACCCTTATTTCACTATATTAATCCACCCTTATTCCTCCTGTTGCGGCGTGCAACCCGATCCCACCGTATAAACATATTCACCCTTATTACTCCTTATCTATCCTCTCTTATTCCTCCTGCTGCGCAGTGTAGCCCGATCCTACCATTTCAGTAACAAACACTCAATGTACACATTCAATTTACAATCGAAATCATAAGGCCTTTATGATAAATAAATACCGAACTGAACCAAACAAAGGAAATCTTGATGCATGTCAACTCTACTCAATTAATACTACGCAGTGAGACCATTACAGAAACTTTAGAATTCTAAAGGTACCACAAGTGAAATTAAGAAAATAGCAGGGATTAGGGGACCTATGGGAAGAACTAACATAACTAACAGGAGAAGATATTGAATAACACATAGCAGTTAAGCATGGAAGTATTTTAGAGCATATCACAATTATGACAGGGAATGAAAATTTTAAAGGAAAATATTAAATCAAGGAAAACAGATAATTTGGCGACGTATAAGCACTCGTCACCTAGCATATACGCCGCACACATGGATTTCACATAGTCACATAGTCCGAGGGTTCCTAATTCCTTCAAGTCAAGGTTAGACACAACACTTGCCTCGATCCACAGGATAGTCACTGCTCAATTACCACTTTTCCTCTAGTTTCCACCTCCGAACCACTTGTATATATCCATAATTAACTTAATAACATCAAATATTGCTAAAGAAATCAATTCCAGTACATAAATTTAGGTTTCCCAACATTTCCCTCAAAAAGTCAAAAATCGACCCCGGGCCCGCGTGGTCAAAACTCAAGGTTCGAACCAAAAACCATTCACCCCCGAGCTCGAATATGTAACTAGTTTCGAAATCCGACCCCAAATTGAGTTCCAATTTCCAATTTCTCAAAAATCCTTAATTCTACCCAAACCCTCAATTTCTACCATGAAATTACTAGATTTTAGGTTGAAATCTTGTAAAGGGAAGTGAAAGATTGAAAGAAACGAGTTAAGAATCATATGCCTATGATTTATGGAAGAAGTGTTCTTTGGAAAATCGCCTAGAGGGTTTCTTGTGTTTGAAGGTTTTGAAAAATGAGCAAAATCCCGTCTAAGTCAAGACTTACCAGCTGCAGATATCGCATTTGCGACTAGAGCTTTGCAATTGCGAAGCTCGCAAATGCGAGGGAAGTATCGCAAATGCGAACCTGTCGCATCTCTGCAGTCTTTGCAAATACGAGTTATCCATTCGCAATTGCGAACATCAAACCTCCGCAAATGCGACCCTATCCTCGCAAATACGAGACTACCCAATCCGACCCCATGCTCGCAAATGTGATGCTTCTTCACAAATTCGAGGCTCGCATTTGCGAGCCAGACCTCGCAATTGCGAGACTTGCAGACCTGATGCACACCAGAAATATTCCTAAGTTCATTTCACTCCGTAGCCTATCCGAAACTCACCCGAGCCCTGGGGATTCAAACCAAACATGCACACAGCTCTAAAAACATCTTACTAACTTGCTCGTGCGATCAAATCGCCAAAATAACATATAGAAATACTAATGTAGCAACAAATCACATGAATCTCCCAAGAACACTTTTGAAATTCCTATTTTCACAGCCGGACGTCCGAATCACGTCAAATCATTTCTGTTTCTCACCAAATTTTATAGATAATATATAAATATCATAACGGACCTGTACTGGGCTCTGAAACCAAAATACGGACCCGATACCAACAAGATCAAACATTAACCATTTTCTTAAAATTGTTAAATTTTCAGCCTTTCAATTTTCAACAAAAATTCATAGCTCGAGCTAGGGACCTCGAAATTTGATTTCGGGCATATGCCCAGGTCCCATATTTTATTAGGGACCCACCGGAACCATCAAGACACGGGTCCAGGTCTGTTTACTAATCAACTTTCAACACAAAAGTTTTCCGAAAACACGCTCGGATCGCGCACGTAAATCGAGGAGAGTAAAAATGAGATTTTTTAAAAGCTAAAGAGCGCAGGATTTAGTTCCAAAACATAAGATGACCCTTTGGGTCATCATATTAATTTAATGATGATTTAGTCAAAATATTCAATGAAACTGTTTTACACAAGTAGTTGGCTATTCAAAGAAGATACGAGTAATTTTGAGTTGAAGGGAATGAGTTGTAGTAGAGGAAATTTCACGGATTTTTTTTCTCCTGCTTCTCTCTAAACATCTAGAGAGAGGAAATACCAAAACTCGTCAACAACTTATCATTAAACAAGAGTGAATCAACGGACGCACCCATGATAGAACAAGAAGAAGACCTCCTCAATCAAAGCACCAACAGTCACCACCATCCTACAGAAACTAAAGTAAGTTTTCGAGATCAACTTCTAAAAGATAATTGTTTTATTCTAATTGAATTAATCCAACAAGACTTCTCAAAAATAACCTTCCATGATGAACATGAAAACCCTTCAAATCACTCGTTCTTCATCCCCATCTCCTCAGAAGAAAAGGCAAGGCTGTATGAACCCTGGCAACATGATCTTATTGTTAAGCTACTTGGAAGAAAAAATGGATACATCCTCCTTAGGAAAAAATGTAACTATTTGGAACCTCAATGAAGATTTAAATTTTGATAGATTTAGGGGAAGATTACTACCTCATCAAGTTTAGATCACTAGAAAACTACTCCAAAATCCTAAATCAGGGGCCTTGGTTCATAGGATCTCAATTTCTAACTGTCAGAAAATAGGAACACAAATTCAACCCTACAAAACACCAAATGCCGTTCTCCACAATTTGGATTCGCCTACCTGAACTACCGACTGAATACTATGACTGTACTATCTTACGTAAAATTGGAAGCACAATTGGTACTATCCTAAAAATAGACAGCTGCACAAGGAATGCTAGCAGAGGTCGCTATGCATGTCTTTGTATACTCGTCCAACTTGGTAAGCATGTGCCAAGAGATATCCTCATAGGAAGTCATCTACAAAAAATTCACTACGAGAGTACAACACCTTTGTGCCAAAGTTGTGGATGCCTTGGCCACACACTATACAATTGCTTGAAACATGCTTCATCGCAGGAAGGTACGTCTTCATCGACTCCAATGGAACAGTACAACAGAGACACAAAAAAAGAAGAAAAGAAAAACGAAGAAAAAGAGAAATATGAAAAAAAGAAGGAAAAAAAGAAAAAGAAGAGGAAAAAGAAAAAGAAAACGAAAATAATCAACAAACAGAAAAAAAAGAAAAAAATATAAAAGAAAAAGAAAGGAACTATTATGAAAATGATATTACAATTACGGATGGCCTTTGGTCAACAGTAATATTTCAAAAAAAATCCATCAAAAACTCAAAGTCTCAATATCCCATTATCAAACAATTTCATACTACCAGTACACAAAATACATTCTCCACCTTAGGAAATAACACATCACCTCTTGAACACCCACCTCTTAAGTCTAGGACAAACCAGACAAATTCCATGCACACAGACGTTTCCCATGCAAATACTAACCTAACTAAAAACCAAAAAAACCTCCAAAAATATTACTTCAAACCTGGGAAACAAATCTAATACTCAAGAGGCATTATCCTCTAAAACTACCCCTAACATTAGCTATTTACCTCCTACACCTATTAAATCTTCTAGTACACCTACAAATCCAACTACTAGTACCACAATATCCCTTCCTACCAACATATCTACCAACCAAATTGAGACTAATACTTACAATCTAACCAAACTAGGATATAAAAATTCGCCCAACCCCTCATTCAAAATACAGACTACTAGTACAACTAAGCTAAATAACCTCTCACCCCTCAACCCTATCCAAACTACCCGTTCATCTCCAACTCCTTCACCCTCTCACACTCCTAAGCCAACTAACACATTAGCCTTCCTTAACCCCCAACAACATCCCCTCCTGTCTTCTAAACCTACACCTACTATTAATAAAATTCCTAAAGAAAACAGCAAACCCTCATTCGACTCCACTGCTGACTACACGATTTCTAGCAATGAAATCCAGAAAAATCATGCACACACACACAAAGCACACACATCACTTACCACAAAACCAATTACACAAAGCAATGTAACATCGGCATGTGACAAATCCATAGTAAACGCCAATGAAGCCTCATCCCAAGGATTAGTTAGAAGTATTATTCACTCCATATCAGAGAAGCATACCCAAAGTACAATAAAAGTCCCCTAAAATCCTCCCCAAATAGTAACACTAGTCCTACACTCTATTTCACCTTCAACTCCCCCTCCCTCAATTCTGAAAAGACACCATCTATTACTCCTAAATACAACATAAACTGACCACCCCAACCTACTATAAATCACCACAACACTGTATCCCCCTCCTCACCTTCATCCCCAACACAACAACAATAGTTCAACCACACCAACTTCAACCATGCCTCGCTCAAAACATACCACTTCCTCCACTGTCCCACCTCATCTACGCCCTCAACGAGCAGCTTCGACCAGCCCCCCTCCACCCTCGAACACCCTCACCAGCCAGTAAACCACCATGCAAACTTTCATCCCCCCATGCATGTACCAATTGCACCCGCTACCCCTTGGTTCAACCAACATAACACCCTTCAGCAACCCTTTTCAACCATTCAACCTCAACCAGTCTCAACACCACCTCAACTTAGAATCATTCAGCCTCCACCAAACACTGCCCAACTGGACAACCAACCACATCCCTCTAGACCTAACATCCTACCAGTTAAACCCTCCAGAAATGACTCACTTCAACCAAAGCTTCATGAACATCCAAGAACCTCTTCTCCCGACCCCCTTCCAACCATTTCAACAAACATTTATCAACCAAACAGTCCAATAGGACGACCCATATCCTCTGGGAAACATGACAGGGCAGCCGCTAATGAATCAAACTTATCCCAACTTTAACTATCCCTCACTCCCCTTGCACAACTTTGCAAACTTGTCCATAAACCAAATCCTCCAAACCCTACACACGCCAGTAACTCCAACACAACTTCAACACTTCTCCATGGACCAACTTATTCCGGAGATGGAACCCTCCTAGTCACTCAACTCAAAACTCACCACAACCGATGGTCACAACTTTAGAAGAAGAGAAACAAAACATCCATGATTCCTGATGGGACCTATTCTACTGACAGATGAATGTTTGACATTTACGTTTCTCGAAAATGTCGAAGAAAAAAATTAATCAAAACACTCCCAAACATGAGGAAAGTTTCAATCAACATACGCTCATGTGCATGGTCCCCCATGCAGCAATATTTCCTGACACTCTTTCCGACAATAACAACAAATCTGGACCTGAGTCTAGGTCAAGGAATAAATCAAATGTCCAATCCCCAAATGAAGATGCTATTATGGAGTTGTAGGGGTTCTAACAACCCAACTTTCAAACGCAATTTGGATGCGATACTGGTTGCAAAAAACCCATCAGTTCTTTCACCTACAGAAACAAGGATGGCAGATCATGAAACATTACTACAACGCTTGCCGTTCACAGATTTATTGCAGGTATCAGCCTTAGGTTTTTCAGGGGGGATTGCTTTAATGTGGAACAACAACGAGGTTATCATTGATCCAATGGTACTCACTGAGCAGGAAATACACGCCACATTAAAGGTAAGTGCTTATTCAAACCCTGGGATTCTTTCAGTAATATATGCTAGAAATAGTATTACTTACCAAAATGTATAGTTTAAAAATCTAAAGGAAATTGCAGACATCATTCATCTACCATGGCTAGTGTGCGGTGATTTCAACGAGATTACTAACGCAAATGAAAAACTAGGTGGAAACCCTATTAACAATAATAGAGTAGCCGCTTTTAACAGTTGTTTAAATCATATGAACATGATAGACCAAGGATTCACAGGGCCTTTTTTCACCTAGACTAACAAACCAAATACTTCAAGCTCAAGCTCACTCATACTTGAAAGGCTAGATCGATTTATGAGCAACCCTGCTTGGCTTCAGCTTTACCAAGATTCCAACGTTACACACACGCCTCGAACTTATTCTGACCACTGCCCCTTACTCCTAAACCTTACACGCCAAACCCAAAAACCCCCATACTCATTTAGGTTTGAAACAATGTGGCTTCGCCACCCTGAATTCAAAAATCTTGTTACTAACTCATGGCAACCTGATACTGACTACACCTATGTTGTTAATAACTTTAAAAAAATAGCCCATCAATGGAACCTTTCCTCTTTTGGAAATATTTTTTTTTTTAAAAAAGGCAAATAACAGCTGGAATTGATGGTCTTCAACAAATGAACCCTGTTTTCAAAAAGCCTTTGCATTCCAACCTTGAAACTAACCTAATTGCTGAATACAACAACGTTCTACAACAGGAAGAAGATTTTTGGTAACTAAAATCTCAAATTCTCTGGTTAAACGATGGAGATACAAACACAAAATTTTTTCACACTTCCACAATTCATATAAGAAGAAAAAATAGAATTCTTGGCATAACTGACACAATTGGAAATTGGACTCTAGACAAAGAAACAATCACCCAAACCATCCTAACACATTTCAAACAAATATACACTACTGACCTCATCCTCATTGATTTAAATACCACTCATCCTCGCCATCAGACTATTAATACGGCAGGCCAACTTCTTCTATCAAAAAACCTGTCCATTCTAGAGATTAAAAAAGCCATTGACTCATTCCAGCCCCTTAAAGCACCGGGTCCTGACGGACTTCATCCCATTTTCTTTCAAAAATTTTTGCAACAAACTAGCACCGCCATAATAAAAGTTTGCATGGATGCCTTCGAAACAGGTACTATCCCTCAGGATATTAATACTACTAATATTGTACTAATCCCTAAAGTCAAAAACCCAAAAAATTACTCAATATCGTCCCATCAGTCTTTTTAACACTATTTATAAAACTATTACTAAAATCATTGTCCACCGAATAAGACCACTTCTCCATAAAATAATTAGCCCCAACCAATGCAGCTTCATCCCGGAGAGACGGGCAATCGAAAATGGCATCATTGTCCAAGAAGCCATCCACTCTTTCTCAAAAATCAATAACAAAATAGGGCACATGATGTTGAAATTGACCTCAAAAAAGTCTTTGACCTTCTGGAATGGCCCATCATAAGGTATTCATTACTCTGCTCAACTTCCCCAACAAACTAATTTCACTAATCATGTCATGTGTAACATCTTCATCCATTTCAATCTTAATAAATGGTAAAACTTCAGCTCCCTTCCATCCCACACGCAACATTAGACAAGGGGACCCGCTCTCTCCATATCTGTTCATAATCTGTATGGAATCTCTTACACGACTCATTAATATTCAATCTTCCACCAACATGTGGAACCTAATTAAATTAGGGAGAATCTCCACAAAATTTTCTCACCTCCTATTTGCAGATGACTTAGTTCTTTTCGCTAGAGCAGATACCAAAAACGCCACATCCATCATCAACACATTCAACAAACTTTCTTTCGCCTCTGGACAAAAAATTAACTTTGATAAATCAAAAATTCTTTTCTCAAAAATTTTTTCCACTAACACCCAAGAATTAGTTGTGAATATGCTCAACATCACTCCAACCAATAATTTGGGATCTACTTAGGTCTCCCCATTACCAACAGACACCCAAAAAGTACGGATTACCAACATATCATTGACCGCATGAACAACCGACTCCAAGGTTGGCAAGCGAATATGTTATCACTGGCAGGACGTGCTACGTTGATTACGTCTACTCTTGAAACAATCCCCCAATATTTAATGCAAGTCAATACTATTCTAAAAAATATTATTAATAGAATTTATCGCATCCAACGTAACTTCCTTTGGGGGTCAACGGATACAAAAAGAAGACTCCATCTAACAAATTAGGAAACTGCTACCACTCCTAAGACCTGGGGTGGACTAGGCATTCCTAACGTAATTGCAAAAAATTCATCCCTAATTTCCAGCCTAACATGGCGCTTCTATTCCCAACCCGAACAACTTTGGGTGAAAATCCTAAAGTAGAAATACAAAAAACGGCAATCTCTAAATCAAATTACTTGCAGAAACACTGATTCATATACATGAAAAAGTATGAGTAGGAATAATGAAATTTACAAGCAAGGAATAGGCTGGAATATTGCTACAGGTACAAACGTAAGAATTTGGGAAGATAACTGGATCACTTCCACTACTTCCCTCAGATCCCTCATACAAGGCCCCCTCACCCTAACAGACCCTTCTACAACGGTAAATAACTTACTTCTACCACACTCACAATGGGACTTCACTACTCTCTCTATACAACTACCCCGACATCTCCAACACATGTTCACCAACACCTACATCAAGGAATTCGAACCCAAGAAAGATTCTTTTTACTGGAAGTTCACCAGATCTGGATCTTTTTCAACCAAATCGGCCCACATATACTACCTAAAAAATGTAAATACTTTGCCACCTTCCTTGAAACCTTTAACTAACTGGGTATGAAAAATTGAAGCTATTAATAAAAGAATTTTTTTTCTCTGGCTTCTTGTTAATAATGAATTACCTACAACAACCAACCTATAATTCCAACATATTATCAATATCGACATATGTGCTACCTGCCAGACCACACCAGAAGCAACATCGCACATATTCATAATCTGCCCCCCCCTGCTGCATCAATTTGGAATGTTTTTAACATCTCACTCTCTCCCTCCAACATTGAAAAATCAATTTGTGAGCTATGCTCAACCATAAATTTCATTTCCATCAACAACCATACAATCCCAGTTAAAATACTAGCACCTATAACACTATGGACTATTTGGAGAAATAAGAATAAAAACTATTCAGCCATGCGAAAAAAACTCTTACCATCCACGATATAATTTTCAATACTCTAGAATACCATCACTTAGTATCGCAATACCATAATAAACCTCATAAAATACCCATAACAATTTCTTGGACACCCCCTCCCACAGGATATTACAAGCTTAACATAGATGGAGCATATGACCCAATAACAAACATGGGAGGAGGAGGGGAATAATAAGAGATCAAGAAGAAAATTGGATTACTGATTTTTCGTCAATTAACTATGCTCATTCTGCTTTACACATGGAACTCCTAGCTCTGTCACAGGGGCTGAAAATGGCAGTCACAAATACACTTACTCCTCTAACTGTGGAAACCGACTCACAGGTATTGGTCAAATTGCTAGAATCAGAGAATCTTGCTTACTCACTTTTATTACATGACTGCAGGCTTCTACTGGAGCAGCTAGGGAGGCCTCATGTGGTCCACATATATAGAGAAGCAAACAACGCTGCGGACAAACTGACCTGCTTTGGGAAAGACAGGGAACCAGAAGAAAGAAAACAAATCATGTTCTTCCAACACCCAACCCCTTTATTTTGAATGTACTACTGAAAGACAAATTGGGTACTGAGACTATGCGTCCAGTGGCCTCCATGTAATAAGTATTCTGTTTTGTTGAATAAAAGTTACTTCCATTAGCAAAAAAAGAAGAAGAAGAAACGAGTAGTTTAACAAAACTGAGTTTGCACTCTCAAATCATTGGATGCAATTCTCTTGATGGTTCCTTCTTCTGTTTAAGACCTCGCCTTGTTAATTAAATCGACTTTCAACTCATAGTTTTGTACAAGGTATGTTATATTTATAATTGTGCCACACGCTAATAGAATCCTACAGTGATCTCAAGTTAATAGTATAATAATAAATGTGTTACATTCAAGTAATTATAAATATTTAATGTATTTTTTAATATATTTATAGGGTCTGAAAAAACTACTAAATGCACGTGGAATTGTAATCAACCATGTATAACATTCCCTCATTAACCAAGTCCCTCCCCTCATAAGGTGAACTAGGAAACAGAAAATCATTCTTTTGGAATATAAAGGTTCATATCAAGTAAGTTTACTTATTAAGACAATAACTTGAATATAAGCACAGTAGATCTTTTTTTTATTTTATTTTGACGAAATATTGAAGGGGAGTCTTTGAGCAATCATAAAATTATTTTTGTATGAGTTAGTTAGAGGTTCGAGTCGTAAAATAACCATTGACCCTTGCGTCAGGATATACTGCCTACGTTATGCCCTTTTAATAGAAACATTATAAATATTGTCATCAGAAGAAACATTATAACAGTGAGTGCGATTATTCAAATTTTCAAATAGAGCATGCGAAGGATTAGCTGATATTTGGGAGTAAATCGTATTTAAATTGTTTGATTCTATAACTAATTAGAAGAATTCAAAATTTTCAATGTACCCAAACGATACATATAAACAATTAAGGTAGTCCTCATCCAAAAATGCTCTGATCACCATATTGGGGATAAGAATTATATCGTTCTTTTTTTTCTTTCTTTTTCGAATTAGAAGGTTCAAATATTAAAGCACAAAGTATAACACCTGTGAGCACGTTCATCCAATAGGATTGCAGTAAAAATGGCAAATAATACGATTTTTATTTTATTTTAGATCGAACATAATGAAAACTGAAAATGAAGCAAAGGTATTTGAACAGAAAGCTTTTGCAAAATTGGAGGGAGAAAAGTTTAGATGATGCATAATACCTGATAATAGGCTAGATTCATGTAATTTAGCGGCTATTTATACCTCAACTTTACTATACTTCACTATTTTAGGAAGGTTAAATGATGATAAAATGGCTCTAATTGTGGATTTTATGTTTTGCAGGAGCAAGTCGTGCTTATGAGGACATAGGACAGTGTTTGGAACTAAATTAAAGCAAAGAAATCCCCTCGGAGTTGAGTACGTGTGAAAGAAGAAAGAGAAAAAGAGAAAAATAGCTGACCCGCTCTAGCGTGGGCCAAGCGTGGTCTTAGCGCGGCCACGCTAGAGCAGGAGAAACATGGCAGAATAAAGTGCCATTAGCGCGGCCCAAGCGAGGTCATTAGCGCAGCTGCGCTAGTCCAGAAGAAATAGGACAGTGTAGATTGCATTTAGCGCGGCCACTAGCGCGGCCGCGCTAGTTCGTCCAGAACGCGGTAACTTCAGGGGGAAATTTTGGAAGATCAGGAGTAATTCCACTTAACCTATAAAAGGTCCAGCTCACCCAAAAGAGAGGATATCAAGGTTTTTATAGTTTTTTTCAAGGCAAGAAGAGGCAAGAAGCAAGGAGGATAATTCAGCATTGAGTTCTACCTTTCTTCCTTTTGTTTTTATCATTCATGATGAATTTTGTTGTTGTTATTATGAACACAATTATGAGTAGCTAATTATTTAGTCTAGGGCTTTGATGGAACATGTTGAAGGATGAACTTCTTGTTGAGTTAATATAGTTTGCCCAATTTAATCTCTATTTGTTCAACTACGTTCTTGTTGTAGTTAATTGATAGGATCCTCAATTAGTTGTGCCTATTTAGTATGTATTACTCGGGAGAGAGTGCATATTTAGGTAATTATTGAACAACACCACTCCCAAAGTATATGAGGAATCAATACCGAGGGTTTAAAGGTGGGATTAGGGATAACGAAACCTTGGGTACGATCTAAGTGAACTGTAATAAATGTCAGCTAGCGTAACTCGGGAGAGTGCATCTACTAAAAATTGTCGTAATTACTCGGGAGAGATTTACGGTAGTAAGAGTGCTCATGATCGATAGAGAAGATTAGGCAAATCTATATGACACATAACTGGAAGGGATTCCATCAATAGGGAAAATCACAACCTTAGATCCTTCTCTTATTTGTTTACAACTCAGTCATAGTTAACTCTTAGTTTAATTAATTTTATTCAGTTATAGTTAGTAGAAATATCACCAATTGCTATTCAAAATATCTGGGAAGTTGATTCGGAGAATTTAGTGAGTCTGAAAAAAGTAATTGATAGGTTAATTCCATGTGGGTTTCGACTCCGAGTTAAATACTCGGATTATATTTGCAACGACCGCTTAGTCCTTTTTATAAGACATAGTTGGGCATGATCAAATTTTGGCGCCGATGCCCGGGAATTAACGGTGTTGTCAATTATAGTTGAAAGAAATACAAAAATTCTTAGTGTAATCAATTTTCTTCCTTTTCAATCCGTAAATTGAAATTTTAATGTTTGCTAACTTGGTTGTACAAGTGCATGCCTAGAAACTCATCGAGAAATGATGAAGTGTTTGAAGCATTATCAGATCCTGAGAAAGTTTTCAAGGCCTTGAATCGGGCCAACCAGAAAATCAAACGACAATAATCAACTGAACAACCTGAACCAGACATGGCAGATCTGGTGAACAACAAAAATAATAATGGTGATAATGTGGTAGACCCAGCTGCGCAGCCAGAGGCTGCCTTATATGACTGGGCACAATCCACAGTAGAGAATTTGGCCACAACGATAGTAGTCCCACAGATACAGGCTAAATCTTTTCAAATCACAAACAACATGCTGCACTAGTTGCAAAACAAGAGACTATTATCGGGGTCATACATAGAAGATCCTCAACAACACTTGAAGAATTTCCGGTCAATCTGCAAAAGTCAAAGGCAGCCAATGTGAACTCAGGAAACAATAAAGTTGTTGTTGTTTCCATTCTCGGTGACAAGAGCAGCCCAGACTTGGCTAAATTCACTCCCTATCAATTCCATCAATACATGGGAGGAGTTAGTCAAATAATTTGTGAACAAGTTTCATCCACCCAACAAGACTGCTGATGCGAGACNTACACTTGTTATGTGCTTAATGGAGTTTATTTTATGTGTAGGTGAATTGGAGATGGAAACGGAGCTAAAGGGATGCAAATACGTCGAAAATACGCAAAAGGAGACGCCCGGGCGATAGCCGGGCGTTTGCCCCCTAAAGCCTGGCACCCCCTGGCGTTAGGGGGGCGTTTACCCCATAAAGCCTGGCCCCCCTGGCGTTAGGGGGCGTTAGGGCCCTAACGCCAGGCCTGCTCTGGCTTTAGGGGGGCGTTAGAGCCCAAACGCCCGGGGTCCCCAGTTTCACCCAAGTCCGAGTTTGATGAGTTAAATGTTTCCCGGTTCAAATAGAAGTCTCCTACACGGTTAGGGTTCACCATAAACCTATAAATAGACTCCTAAAACACAATTAAAGGAGGATTTTCGTGGATCAAATTAGACAAGAAGAAAATTCCATTGAAGTGCAAGAACACGATTTCTACAATCTAGTATTTCTT
>ML357501.1:0-50213 GCA_005239505.1 Nicotiana paniculata | reverse complement strand
ACTTTTCTAACTTTGTCTTTTGTAAAGAACTTTCTTCTTCGCCTTTGTAAACATGTCTTCTTCGAGCCAACCTCAAAGAGTAATAGATCTTGAAAGTTTAACGCCATCTTCTGCTTCGACTAGGAGTCGGAGGGGTGGTAGACTTATAAGTCTAGGATCTACTCCTTCAAGGGGATCCTCTTCTTCTCAGATAGTTCCTCCTCCTTCCGATCCACTAGATCTCTAGTTTCTCCGAGATTTAGGGTTTCTCGGTCTTTGTCTAGAGGTAGAAGCGAACGCCTTCGTGATCCTGGAGTCGATGAAATTGTCCCTGCTAAGTTTGTTTTTGCTAGGGTTAGTCAAGTTCTTGTAGATCAATCTTCTTCTCTTGATAGTGTCAAAAGATATCCAACCCTTATAATTGAGGGTCAGATTTCCCTTGTTCGTAGGGAATGCTTTTAGAGGTCTGATGTGCTTGTCTATATTCCGAATAGTAACCAAAGAATAACGTGTTACAAGACGGGATATTCTATTGTTTATACGTATCCTTTCACTTTAGGGTTTAGACCCCCCACTGACCCAGTTAGAATTGAATTTTGCCGTTTTTTCAATATCTGCTTAGGACAAGTTGGCCCGCTTGTGTGGCGAGTTTTCATATGTCTTAGGAGTTTGGCTTATTTAGCCTCGGTTCCTTTTACCTTCAACCATATTATTCACCTCTACTCTCCTACCTTATTTCGTGAAGGGGTTTTTACTCTGACTGCTAGAAGCAAAAGAGTGCTGGTAACACCTGGAGATGATAAGGATAGGGGTTGGTACCTCCGGTATGTTGCTGTACCCACTGTTGCNTACCTCGCTGGGAGGTATGGTTGGCAAGTAAAGACCCACGGTAAGTGAAGCTCTTGTTCTTGCTTCTTTCCTTACTCGAGTCTCTTTTTTTGTCGTTTAACTTTTTTCCCTTTTTAATAGGGTTCTCTGCTTATGAGGTGTCTGCTTCATCTATCCCGAAGATGTTCTTGGCTCAAGCCCAGGATATTATTGTTGGTTTATCTTCCTCGAAGAGAAAGATTAGTGAGTCTCGTTCTGTAGAAGAAGAAGAGGGTGCTTTAGTGCACAGGCCACGGAGAAGGCGAATGGTTCTATATGATAAGCTTACAGCCTTAAACTTGCCTTTCGTGTCTGTGATTGAGCCCCCTGTCCTTGATGATTTTTCACATTCCCCTATTCATGAGGGTGTTGATCTTGCTCCTGACGACGTCCCTTTGGCTGCTGTCTTTCCTGCTTCTTTGAGAGAAGCTGTTTCGTCTGTTCCTTTGGCTATTTCAACTTCTGATGTTGCTTTGACTGTAACTTCTTCAACTCTCTGTGCATGCTTCTTTGCCCGTGGCTTCTCCAGATCCTCAACCTTCTGTGCCTGTTGCTGTTCCATCTCTGCCTGCTTCCATACCTTATGTTAAGGAAGTAGGGTCTTCTGTAGAGAGATGCGGCTGGTGGTAATAGAGGTTCCAGCTGAGGGGAATCTTTTCAAGAAAATGGGTGAACCCGAAGTGTGGCTCAAGCCTTTGATAGGTCCCTCTAAGAAAGCAAAGCTAGCCAGCCACGGTGCTCTTACATGGGCTAATGAGGTCGTGCATACTTCTTTGAAGGTATGATGCAAGTTGTCCTCTTTCACTCTCATATATGAAATTTACCATATCTGACTGGTTTATTTCTTGTAGATTAGCCTTATAGGCATGTAGCTTATGAAGAGGATTTTAAAGACGGACCAAGAGACAAGAGAGTTTCAGGCCGATGTTGATAATTGGAAAGCACAATATGATAGCTTAAGGATTGACATGGATACTTTAGAAGAGGAAATGAGTACCTTGAAGCGGAAGATAAAACTCATGGCAGCAGAATTGGCAGTGAAGAGGGCTTCTTGCAGTCAGGCTGATAAGGATAAGAGTGTTCTGGAGTCATCGTTCGCGGAATAGCTGTCCCATGCTTCAGAGGAGATAGAGACTTGAAGAACTTGTTGGGGAAGAAGGACGAATACTCAGGCGAGCTCGTACAATCACTCACTCGTACTCAAGAAGACCTTCGTAGGGCTTTAGACAAAGCTCAAAATTTAGAGGAGTCGATTGTTCCATTAAGGGCCGCCCATGAAGCTGTGGAAGCGGAGAAGGACAGATTGAGAGATGAGCTTCAAGTATGGGCAAAGGATTATGAAGATTTGGAAGAGGTGGCTGCTGTCGATGTGAGCTGGGCGTATATGAATTCTCACCTTGACACATTGATGGAAATGAATCAAAAGGGTTTTGACCTTAGTGCTGAAATAGCCAAAACTAAGGAAGCCATGGAGAAGGCTCAACAAGGTCATAACCTCTCTTCACCTGATGGTGAGATTCCAGCCGCTCATGCCTCTTCATCTTCAGTTGCTCCCGCTCCTTCTGCCTCTGAAGTCAACCCCTCTCTTGAAAAGATCTAGTTGGTTTATCCCTTTTTTCTTTTTCTTTGTATCAATTGGTGGTTACCCCCAGTCCCATCGGGGGTAAATTTGGATTTCCTTTAAGTCCCCAAATAACAACTTAGGGGAACCACAATGTATATAAAAATTTTATACGGCTAAGTATAAGTTAATACTTAGTTTTAGCCGCTTTAATATATAAATGTTAGTTCGACTTTTGTTGATTTTCTATTTCACTCTTTAAGTCTTTTGCATGTTTCATTTTTTGAGGTTTTAGTTTTACCTTTGAGTTTTGCATGGGGAATGCTTTAGACTACTCATACCTTTTTTGTAATAGGCACGGTGTCATATCAAATGTGTGCCTTTTTGTAGTAGGCATAGTTTATGGAAGAGGGCCCTTTATAATTGACATGAAGAAGACGTCTCAACTTCATGATAATGCAATAGAGTGATAGGAATTTTACACATGTTTAAGAATGTTTCCAAGGAAAGTTTTTTGTTTGAACTTCCATGACATTTTACATGTGTTTGGTTATCGTCTAAAACTCATGTTTGCAACTATTTTGTTTAACATATTTGATAAACTCTTGTATTTTGTAACTATTTTTCATAGGTAATAGTTTTTCAATATTAATACAAGGAAACAATTGTTTTTTACTAGTAACAGTTTTTATAAAGATTGGGGTTTTTACCCGCAACTGTTTTGGAAATAGTTTTCTAATAAGTACGAGGGAAATGTTATCTTATTCGTAACTATTTTATTTGATAACAGTTTCTTGAACAAATACAAGGATTTAGATCTTTCATCCATAACTGTTTTATTCGAGAACAGTTTTTTGAATGAGTACATTGATGATGATCTTTTACCCCTAACTGTTTTTGTTACAACAACTTTGAATAAGTATAAAGATGTACATTTCTTTCTCGTGACTGATATTTTTCCTTTCAACCTGAATATGTTCGAAGGTTTTTGCTTTTTGCATTAGGCTTTGTATTTGGATGGCTCTTTTGATTTCTTTCGATTTTGCTCGTGTCACTTGTCTCATTGGGTAGATGGGTCTTCAGGTTCGAGCTTTTGACTTTTTGATAGTCTTCTTTGCTTTGTCTTAGCCTTCCATACTGTATAGTCCCCCAAGTGTTTGAGCTTTGAAGAATAAAATCTCGGGCACTTGATTATTCCTTCCTTGTGGTCCTTTTCCTGAAAAGGAAAAATATTTCGGACTCGAAGGTATATAGTTTTTTAGATGATGACTGCTTAACCCTTTTAAAACGTCCATCAGAAAGTGTAACCCTAGACCAGGAATTGTATTATTTCCTCACGTCTTTGCAGGTCTAATATCATCATCTGGTGATGGGTTAGCTTTGTGCCTATCATCTAAAAAAGTTAGTAAAATTCTTAAATGTTCAAAACAAAATCGAACGTGTGATACCTGACGGTGGTTATTCTTTTCTTTTAGAAGTAATACTTCTTTAGATGGATGGCGTTCCAGCTTGTTGGTAGAACTCTGTCGTCCATAGCGTCCAACTCATATGCGCCTTTCCTAGCTATGCCTCGGATTTTGTAAGGTCCTTCCCAGTTTGGATTTAGCTTTCTTGCACCTGCTTCTTTCGTTGATTGAAAGACTTTTCTGAGGACGAAGTCCCCAATCTTAAAGTATCTGAGATGAGCTTTATGGTTGTAATAACGCTCTATGATTTGCTTTTGAGCTGCCATCCGCATCAATGCTGCTTCTCTCCGTGGTTCGAGCAGGTCCAGGTTGGTCCTTAATTCATCGTCATTTTCACCTTCCATGGCTGTTGAGAACCTTATTCTTGGTTCGCCAATCTCCACATGTATTAAGGCTTCTGATCCATAAACAAGTGCGAATGGAGTTTCTCCTGTGGCTATCTTTGAAGTTTTTATGTATGCCCATAGTACCGCTGGTAACTCATCAGGCCAATTTCCTTTGGCTTTATCCAGCCGCTTCTTTAGATTGTTGATGATGACCTTATTCATTGAATCAGCTTGACCATTAGCCACGGGGTGGTACGATGTTGAAGTGATACGCTTGATTTGCCAACTTTCGAAAAATTCTGTGATTTGCGAGCCTATGAATTGTGGGCCATTATCACACATGATTTCCTTTGGTATTCCAAAGCGGCATATTATGTTTCGCCATAAGAAGCTTTTAAATTCCTTTTCTCGCACTTGTTTGAACGCTTCTGCCTCTACCCATTTTGTAAAATAGTCGGTTAGTACGAGTAAAAATCGTACATGTCCTTTAGCTGTGCTAAGAGGTCCCACTATGTCCATACCCCATCTCATGAAAGGCCATGGGGATATTATTGGATGTAATAATTCTGTTTGGTCGATGCATGTTATTGGCAAACCTTTGGCATCTGTCACATTTGGATACGAAATTCTCGGCTTCTTCTTCCATCTTAGGCCAATAGTATCCGGCTCTAATTAGTGTTTTCACTAAGGATCTCGCCCCTTAGTGATTTCCACAGTGTCTTTTGTGGACTTCCTTCATCACAAGTTCTGTTTGGTTAGGTCCGAGGCATTTAGTTAGGGGTCCTCCGAACATCTTGCGATAAAGTGAGTTGCGAATAAGGCAGTACCGTGCAGCTTTGCGGCGAAGTGCTTGAGCTGCTTTCCTGTCTTCAGGTACGGCTTCATTCTGCATAAAATTAAGAATTTGGTTTCTCCAGTCCCAGATTAGGTTGTTGAAAGTTACCTCATTCCTGTCCTGGTCTATTATTGAATGAAATAGTTGAACGACAATTGTATTGTCTTTGTTCGTTATTTTCGTGACTGCTGTGAGGTTAGCTAATGCATCTGTTTTGCATTTTCCTCTCTAGGTATTTGCATTACCTTACATGTTTTGAATTGTCTCATGAGATATCGTGCTTTTTCAAGATACTGTTATATTCTAGTCTCTCGAGCGATGTAAGTCCCCTATATCTGATTTACTACCAGTTGAGAGTCGTTGTTGATCACAATTTGCTCGATTGAGAGATCCCGTGCGAATTCAAGCCCTGCAATAATAGCTTCGTACTCTGCTTCACTGTTAGTGATAGGATAACACTTTAAAGCTTGCCGTGTCTTTTCACCCGTGGGTGATATCAAGACTATGCCTAAGCCGGTGCCTTTTATATTTGAAGAACCATCGGTGAACAAAGTCCATAGGCCTGTTAGCAAAAAAATTAGCTAGTATTTGAGACTTAATTGTAGTACTAGGCTGATAGATTATTTCATGCTCACTTAATTCTATGGCCCACTTGGCTAATCTTCCTGACAGTTCCTGTTTATGCAGATTATTTCTTAAAGTATACGAGGACACAACGGTGATTGGGTGGCATTGAAAATAGGGTCATAATTTTCTAGATGCCATTATTAAAGCTAAGTCTAACTTTTCCAGATGTGGATATCTAGTCTCAGCATCTAGCAAAGTTTTACTTACATAATAGACAGGTGATTGTTTAAATTTTTCTTCTCTTACCAATACTACACTTACAGCAATTTCTGAGACAGCCAGGTAGATGTACAATATTTCCCCTTCTTTTGTCTTTGAAAGCAGTGGTGGTTTCGATAGATATATCTTCAGGTTATTGAGGTATTTATGACATTGTTCAGTCTATTCGAACTGATTCTGCTTTTTGAGAACTAAGAAGAATTTAAAACTTTTTTCAGAAGATTTAGAAATAAACCTACCAAAGCTGTTATTCTCCCTTTTAGACTTTGAACTTCCTTTTTATTTGTTAAAATATCAAGTATTTCCTCTATAGCTTTAATTTGAGCGGGATTTACCTCTATTCCTTTGTTTGACACAAGGAAACCCAAAAATTTACATGCTTGCACTCCAAAAGTGCATTTCTCTGGATTTAACTTCATATTATACATGTGTAGAATAACAAAAGAAGTAGAGAGATGCTGGAAATGGTCTTGTGCTTGTGTTGATTTTACCAACATATCATCAATATAGACTTCCATCGTCTTTTCAAGATGTTCTTGGAACATTTTAGTCACTAACCTTTGATAGGTGGCTCCAATGTTTTTTAAGCCAAAAGGCATAACTTTATAACAGTAAGTCCCCCTGTTTGTAATGAATGATGTTTTTTCCTCATCTGAAGGATTCATTTTAATTTGATTATAACCAGAATATGCATCTAAAAAGCTCAATAATTAATGACATGATGTGTCATCAATCATTTGATCTATATGTGGCAATGGGAATGAATCTTTGGGCATGCTTTATTCAAGATCAGTATAATCTACGCATACTCTCAACTTGCCATTCTTTTTAGGTATTACCACGGTGTTTGATAGCCAGTTAGGGTACATTACCTCCCGTATCGAACCAATCTTCAAGAGTTTTTGTACCTCTTCGTTGATCACTTGGTTCTTGAATGGTCCTTGCTTTCTTGTCTTCTGCTTAACAGGTATGAAGGATAGATCTTCATTTAGTTTATGAGTCATCACTTTTGATGGGATGCCTGTCATATTTGAGTGGGACCACGCAAAGCAGTCTGCGTTAGCCTTTAAATAATTAATTAACTTACCTCTTCGAGTGGGGCCTAGCCTCGTGTCTATGTACACTTTCTGTTCAGGCTTTTGTTCAGATAATGGAACAGCTAAGAGCTCCTCCGAAGTTTTTTTGATGTGTTCATATTCCTCCGGTTCACGAATGACGTCCGGTCTGGAATCTGTTTTTGTGTGGTAAAGTATACATTTCGTGGTAACTTGATTTTCCTTCTCGTAAGTATTTTCTTTCGTACTGTTTCAGCAATAATACCTTCCGTACCTATTTGGGTAGTAATTCCTTCCATGCTTGTTTGGGCTGTGTTACCTGCTTGGGAGATTCCCTTATCTCATAATTCTTGCACCTCTATTTTCTTGTTGTAGTGTACCACATAGTTTATATTTCTTACGGTCTGCTGATCTCATTTGATTTGTTGAATCCCCCATTCAGAGGGAAATTTAATTACCTGATGCAACGTGGAGGGTATCGCTTTCATGTCGTGGATCCATGGCCTTCCAATGATCACGTTATAAGTCATGTCAGTATCGATTACTTGGAAGCTGCCACTTTTGATCACCCCCTCAGCATAAGTGTTAAGCTCAATTTCTCCTTTTGTTATAACCGTAGAGTTATCAAACCCTGATATGGATCGTGATTTTGGGATTAGTTGATTCCCCAGTAGCATTTCTTCCACGACGCTTAGCAAAATGATATTGACTGAATTTCCTGGATCAATCATCACTCTTTTTACGTTAGTGTCATGAATAAGTAAAGATATTACCAGAGCATCGTTTTGCGGAAGCATTAATCCGCTGATATCTGCATAATCGAAGGTTATATTGTCTTCTCCACAAGCCTGTTTCCTATGTGTAATTGGGAACTTTGTGGTTGTTTTGTAATTCACTCCGCTTACTTCTTCATCCCTGTGTATTACGTTAGCGGTTTGTTTTGGAGAAGGAGGCTTTGGGGGCTCCTGCATGTTCCTCATATATGCCTGTTTACCTTTATCACTAAACAATTCTTTTAAATAGCCCTGTTTTAACAAATTTTCTACTTCACCTTGTAAAAATCTGCAATCCGGGGTTTTGTGCCCATGGTCGTTGTGAAATTCACACCAGTGATCTGGGTTTCTTCTACTTGGATTTGNGATCTAGACGAGGATGAGACTACGTCTCTTCCTTGTGGTCTATAGTCCGACCTAGTATTTTCGAACCTGGGGCGAATATCGCGTCCCGAGGGTCCTAAGTAAGGATCGTACCTATTTTTACCTGATCTTCTATCTCATTCAGGATGTCTGGATCTGGAATGATCTTCATCTCTTGAACGAGCAACGATATCTTCTTCTATTTTGAGTTTAGTACTGTACCATGTTGTAGCGGGGAATTCTCTTAGACTCTCTTTAAGTCGTCTCGTGGCTTCGAGATTTTATCGCTCAGGTTGCTTGCAAATGCCATGGCTGCCAATTATCAGGCACCCTTGGTAACTGCATTCTTTCTCGTTGAAACCTGTCTACAAACTCACGGAGTAGTTCCGTGTCTCCTTGTTTTATTTTGAATATGTCTTCTATTCTCTTCTCAACTTTTTGTGCACCAGAGTGTGCTTTTATAAACGAATCTGCAAGCTCAGCAAAAGAGTCAATAGAGTTTTAAGGGAGAAGAGAATACCAGGTTAGGGCCCCTTTGGTAAGTGTTTCCCCAAATTTTTTGACAAGGACTGATTCAATCTCTTGTTTCGTTAAGTCGTTGCCTTTTACCCCAGTAGTGAAAGCAGTCACATGGTCGCGTGGGTCAGTTGTTCCATCATATTTGGGAACGTCAGGCATTTTAAACTTCTTGAGTATAGGCAAGGGTGCCGCACTTGGCTTCCAAGGTTGTTGAGAATATCTATCAACATCGATTTCTTTGATGATAGGTGGTACTCTAGGACTTTTTTCGATGCGATCATTCTGCTCCTTCATCTGTTTCTGCATGGTTAGCAGTAAATTTTGTAATTCTGAGTTATTAGATATACCTGGTCTCGTTTCGAGAGATTCATTAGGAGTATCTCCTCTTCCTGAGTTTGCCAACCCAGATTGAGGATTTTCCATGGTGATGGTGTTATTGGGGGGTGGCATCGGAGGTGTAGGTAATGCTGCCAGTAATCCTCTCTCAAATTTTTCAAAGCTTGGCTCACATACTCTGCAATCATTTGCTTTACACGATCTTGTTCCACAGTTTGATCATTATCACCATTGTTGTTATTGGATCTTTCTGGGGATTGTTCCCTCGAACCACGTGGGGTTCTTGAAGGCAATGTAACTGGGGTTCCACTTCTTTGCTGGTTGTTGTCGTTGGGGTTTGACATAATTTGGAGGATATCACTTGAAAAGTAAACAAGATTATCAGATTCCCGGTAACGGAACCAATTTGTTTAACTAAAGAATTAGACCCTTTGACTAAAGATTATTTTTAAGATGAATACGGGTTACTGATAATCAAGGTAATGGAGAAAAATGAATAATAGACAATATTGCTGAAATATAGAAAATCAAAGTTGATTGTATTCGAGAATCAGATGCTTTTACAAGATGTATTCCCCTCCCTTATATATGAGATTCTTATAATGTAAGACTCTTGCTATGGTTACTCATTAATGACTAATTATGATATTAGTGAGGCGTTACAAAGGATAACGGTAATTGGAGTTCAGTTACATAACGTTCGAGTAATCAATTCTGGGTCCTTGAATCTGCCTGTAGCTTTGTCTAGATTCATTCTGATCGTGCCTCTCTCTCATTTTGATCAAGTTGAGTTTCCCGTGGCTGATTATTTCGTGGGTTTACTGAACCATGCCTCTTTGTACCGTACCTCTTCAAAGAATCACATCCAGCTGTCGCGTTTTCCTGTGTCCACGTGACTGGATAAGTTCTTAAAAGTTGGCTTACGTGTGAAACTATTTTTTACCAATACAAGTATGAGCACATCATTCAGATCTTGGAGGATATGCTATGTGCTTATGTTATGGATTTCAGAGGTTCATGGGATCAGTTTCTACAACTTGAAGAGTTTGCGTACAACAACAACTACCAATCAAGTATTCAGATGGCTCCTTTTGAGGCCTTATATGGGAGGCGATGCCATTCTCAAATTGGTTGGTTTTAGCCGAGAGATGCTAGGTTATTGGATACGGATTTGATTCGGGATTCCTTGGAGAAATTCAAGTTGATTCAGTATCGGCTTCGTACATCACTATCTAGATAAAAGATTTATGTTGATCGGAGGCTCGTGATGTAGCATTTATGGTCGGAGAGAGAGTTTTCTTCGGGTTTCACCCATGAAGGGTGTGATGAGGTTACGAAAGAAGGGCAAGTTGAGCCCTGGGTAGATTGGCCCTTTTTAGATCCTTGAGAGAGTTGGTGAGGTGGCCTACAAATTTGCATTACCACCTAGCTTATCGATAAATCACCTGGTGTTCCATCTTTCTATGCTCCAGAAGTATTATGGTGATCCATCACATGTATTAAATTTAGCTCAGTCCACTTGGACAAGTATTTGACTTATGATGAGGAGTCGGTGGCCATCTTTGGCAGGTAGGTCTGAAAGTTGAGGTCAAAGAACATAGCTACAATGAAGGTTCAATGGAGGGTTCGTACGGTCGAGGAGGAAAATTATGAGACCAATCACAACATGCGGAGTCATTATCCTCACCTTTTTGTCACTTCAGCTACGTCTCTATGCACGTTCGAACACAAATGTTAGTTTTAAGAGGGGGAGAATGTAACGACCCGGCTGGTAGTTTTGTTTTAAGCCCCATTTCCACTTTTGATGCTTCACACATGTGTATTTGTGATTTTATGACTTGCGGGGTTGGTTAATTTTGTTCCGGAAAGGTTTTGGGTTTATTTGGAGCCTTTGGTTCATGGTTTAGTACCTCAATTGAAAATGTTGACTAAAGTTTGGCATTTGTGAAAACGACCAGAGGGATGTTTTAATGGAAACTATAGATTAACATTCTGATTTTTAACTTGCGAGTATGCCCGAAATCGAATTCGAAGGTTCCTAGATTGATTTGACTTGTGTTCCTGAAGTTAGAAATTAGACGTTTCGAAGTTTTCCTAAGTTTGACCATAGGCTGACTTTTTGGCTATCGGGTTTGGAATTTGGTTTTGGGAGTTCGAATAGGTCTTTTTGAAATTTGGACTTGTCTATAAAATTGTGTGTCATTTGGAGTTGGTTTTATAGGATTCAGACGCTTGGTTGCAATTCTGGAGGTTCTTGTGTTTTCTTTTGAAATTCATGCATTTTGATGTCCCATTCATAGTTCTAGATGTTATTTTTCAGTTTTGATCGCGAGAGAGAGTTCGTATGATATTTTTAGACTTATGTGGATGTTTGGTTATGAGCCCCGAGGGCTCGGGAGAGTATTAGACTTGTTTTGAAAAGGTTTGGATCCAATTGCAGGTTGCTGGTGTGATAATGCCTCAGGTGTCATAGTTGCAAACACCAACATTGCAATTGCATTCTTAGTAGGGGGTCTCAGGTTTCGCATTTGCGATGCCTGGATTGCAATTGTGAAGTAGTACCTAGGCAGGGTAGGCTAGATTTGCGATAATTATGTCGCATTTGAGATGGGAACAAGCTTCGCCTCATGCATAGAATGGAGAAGATACTTAGTCTCATACAAAGAAAGACAGTGCTCAGCCTTATGCAATGGTGGAGGAAGCGCTTAGCCTCATGCAAGGATAGGCAATGATTAGCCTCATGCAATAATGGAGACATTGTTTAGTCTCGTGTAAGAAAAGGCCATGCTTAGCCTTATGCAATAATCGAGGCAATGCTTAGCCTCATGCAAGGAATGGAGAAGTGTTTAGTCTCATGCAAGGAAAGACAATGGTTAGCCTTATGAAGGAAAAGAAACTATTAAATGTGAGAGTGAAAATGGTCCTTAGCTTGACGATTTTGTGCTTGGCGACTTCTGTTAATGTGAAGATAATGATCTTATTGTATGTATATATTTGCAAACGTTCTTGTTATGTCCATTTTCCTGCATCCAAAGAAAAATGGTGAGTTGTGGGGAAAAGGTCGGTTCGTGCTCTCGATTCCTTTCTTTGTCCTCGCTCCTATCTTGACACCTTGTTCGAGTCACCCTAGGTAACATCTGGCTACTACAGGAAATGAAAATTTTGAAAATATTCATTTGTAATAAATCATTTATATAACAATGCAGTTTGTTTAAAATATGTGATGCTGCATAAAACAAGTAATATTCAAATTGGAGACTGTGATACGTTTTTAGACATTGCAACCTCCTTTACTCATAATTTTGAGGATCCTCTTCAAAATTCTACCCCAGTTTATATGCATCCAAAATATCATGGAAGACAAGATGACTAATGCATTTGGAAATTCATTCTGAATCCTTGGAACATGTTTGAATTTTATATTTGTAAACCTCTTGATCACTTATTGTACACAATACAATATGGTAATATTTTAGTGCTCTTAGTGGCCCATTCTCCTAGTACCTGGTGTACCAATAGATCAGAATCTCCGATTACCAGCAACTCCTGAAAGTTCATGTCGATGGCCAACCTGATTCCCAAGATGCAGCCTTCTATTCTGCCATATTGTTGGTGCATGGGAACCTGAGTTTTGTGGATATCAGGTAATGTTAACCAGTTTCTGATACTAAGACAACTTTTATGCCCACTCCTTTGATGTTTGGTACTCGGTCGAAAAACATCCTCTAACAGTCGTATGCTTCAGTAATATCTTCACATATAAATGACACTTCCTCGTCGAGAAAATATGTATTCAGTGGTTCGTATTCTTCGTCTATGGGATTCTATGCTAAGTGATTAGCCAATGCTTTCCCCTTGACCGCCTTCTGAGTTACATAGATGATGTCGAGCTCACTTAGCAATGTCTGCCACTTTGCTAACTTACCCGTATGCATGGGTTTCTGAAAGATGTATTTTAGTGGATCCATCCTTGATATGGGATATGTAGTGTACACATAGAAATAATGTCTCAAATTTTAGGCTATCCATGTCAAATCACATCAAGTGTGTTCCAACAAAAAGTATCAGGCCTCGTAAGGCGTGAACTTCTTGCTCAGATAATATATCACTCGCTCTCTCCTCCTAGTTTCGTCATGTTGTCCTAAAACACAGCCAAAGGCTCCATCCAACACGGACATGTAAAGTAGCAGTGGTCTTTTTGGTTCTGGCGGGACCAATACGAGCTGTTTAGATAAATACACCTTGATTTTGTCGAAGGCTTTCGGGCATTCTTCAGCTTGTTGCATCATCTTTCCTTAACATTTTAAAGATCGGCTCAGATATCACCGTTGATTTTGCTATAAAGCGGATGATATAACTGAGGCATCCTAGAAAACTCATCACATGCTTCTTGTTCTTCCGAGGTGGCAAGTCTTGGATAGCCTATATTTTTTATGGATCTAGATCAATACCCTTACGGCTGACGACAAAACCTAGCAACTTTCCAACTGGGATTCCAAAGGCACATTTTGCGGCCTTCAACTTCAAATTGTATTTTTGAAGTAAATAAAAAAACTTGTTTAGGTATGCTATGTGATTTGGGCTCCTTTTGTCTTTTCCCTTTCTTCTCACTTCCGCAACATAATTCCATGGGACAACATAATACTTGTAAGATGGTGTGGGAGCTACCATTACAGTGAAGGGTGTGTCTATCTCGACCTCAAATGGTGCCTGGGTTGGTACCACAACTAGCGTGAGGGTGACCGGAGTTTTTTAGGAGTGTCTCCCTCTCAAATAAGTCCAATGGACCCTTCTTGATCCCATTCCTCATAATTCTCTCTTGCATTCAGCCCCTCACCCCTATGATCCGGGGGAGGATTATTGTGGACATTTGGTGCAGCTTCCTTTGCTTGTATAAACTTAGTGTTGATTTGGATTGATCCACTTGGAAGAATTCTCATTAACAACAGCAGGAATAGGGGTGATGTAACTAGCGGCCTTCAGTCTCTCATACATTTGGGCTATGGGTTCAGCAATTGGAGTGTAGTATCTGGGAGTTCTACGGTCGAAGATTGGGCGTGTCTTTGGGTAGTTTTGGCGGGCGATTGGAGGTGAATGATAGTATGCGGGTTGAGTGTTAGGTATGGTAGGTGGTGACATGGTATTGGTATTTTGGGGGTGAGGGTTGATAAGTGGGTGAGGGTGTTTGGTAAGGGAGGGGAGACTTAAGGCCCTGGGCTACCATCACAACACCTACTTCTTTCTTCTTTGTGATACCTCCTGATTTCAAAGCTTTATTTGTGTCTTGCAGCTCCTCGAAATTAGTCACCATCCCACTCTTGATTCCTTATTCTATCCTCTCTCCCAATTTGATTATGTCTAAGAACTTGTGATTGTTGATGACCATCAACCTTCCATAATACTACGGATCTTGAGCTCTAACAAAGAACTTGTTCATTTGTTCTTCTTCAAGTGTTGGACTTACCTTTGCGGCCTATGATCTCCAATGAATAGGATACTCGCGAAAGGTTTCTATCGACTTCTTCTTGAGTTTTTGTATATAGAAAACATCTGGCGCATTCTCTATGTTGAACCTGAATCTGTCCATGAAATCTGATGTCATACTTAACGAAATCGGCCATTTCTTTGGGTTATGACTGATATCCCAAGACAAGGAGTCTCATGTATGACTTTTCTTGAATAGTTTCATGCATATTTGTTCATTATTACCCACTCCCACAATCTTGTCGCAATAGGTTCTTAGATGCACCTTCGGATCACCATTGACATCGAACATTTTGAACTTGGGAGTTTTGTAACCCTCTGGCAGTTCTACATTCAGCTAAATACACAAATCTTCATAGTTTAGACTTTCAATGCCTTTCCCACCTTCAACACTCTAGACTCTCTGTATAAGTTTCTTGAGTTCCTCTGCCATGTTTTGAATGAGCAGGTCCTTCTCATTCGGCTCCGGTATGTATAGGGTCTGCTGCGGGGTATGTCGTAAGGTTTCCACATAGATCGGGTTATTTTGATGAGTTACTGGAACTTGGGTATATGGATGATCGTTGGTTGAATTTTAGGGATCATGAGTAGGTTTTGGTGCATTTTGGGGAATGTGATAAATAGTGGTTTGCAATTGAGTTGGGTGATGGAGGTGTTGCTGAGAGGTTTGCACTGGTGGTGGGTTGAGGTTTTGGGGAGGTGCAAGATTATGAACTGTTGTGGTGCGGAGGATTTAGAGCTATAGGTTGCGGATTCTGGTTTTGTGTGTTTTGTAGCGGTGTGTGGTTTTGGGTAGTTGGGTTCTGTTGGTTGATGTCGGGAACATTAAGAGTAAGGGAGAGGTTTTCCAGATTTTGGACTTGTTCAAGATCACATGTAGCTCTAGGATTTTCTGCTCCAAACGTGAGACCAACACATTTTGCCCTGGGGTGATTCTACCATCTGAAGTTTAAACATTTTTTGCCAGAGTCGCATTATATTTCCGGATACCACTTAAATCATCCATCTTCCCTCTACCCTTGCCTTTTCTTTTGTTCGCTATGTGGAGGAGGAGGTGGAGGACCTGTGGATCTAGTGTGGTACACTGAGGATTCCAGTATACACGAACCAACCTTTGGGAGTGGGAGTAAATAAATAAATAAAAACAAGAAGGTAAGTAAGTCACTAAGGTGAAATAAAAGAGTGTTTGCAATATTTAACATGTTTCACAAAATTCATGCAATAATTCGCATCCTAATTTGAGGGGGGGGGCCTCATTATGCCTGAAGTAGGCCTAAGCGACACATAGACTTGGGGAAAATTGATGCCAATGTTTGCTTCATCTCAGTAGTGCAATAATAAGCCAAAATAATCTTTTACTAGATCAACACTAATAATAATAATAAAATCACTATTGGCATTAAGCCTTAATACATTGAAATCTAATATAAACTAACAAGCAGTAAAGAACATCATCTCCTAATCTATTTGGTCCCTGAAGGACCTTCTCCATTCTTGGATCTCTTGACCCATCAATCATGTTTCCCATATTGCGCATGTCTAGCAATAAGTAAGATTTTCAAGCTTCCCCCCTTCATCGTTGTCCATGCCCTGACAATCCCAAAGTCTCTTTCTCATCTTCCGTTACCACTCCATCAGTCCTTGCTCCAAGTATTCTAATCTCTCCACCGACTTAGTGTCTCTTTTCATTCCCTTATCGCCTCCATGTTTACTTTATGTTGCTGCAGATGTTTACTTTACCAGTGCCTCAGCCACTTCGTCTATGATCCTATCCTTCAGATTGATTCCTAGTTTGACGTCCCCATCTATATCATCTTCTAACCATGATAGATAGTAGTACATATGGCCGGCGTGATTCCACATGTGTTGTGATTTGAACTTGAATGGGATGACATCTCCCTTGAAATTTTTCTTGTACTGAACCATGTTAGAAACCTGAGGTATGACTTTTTTTCTTCCAGCTTGCCTCATTACCCTTATAAGAGCGTAAGGGTAGATGCCTTGCAGCCGGATCAATACCAAGGTAGTAGTTCCTTTTGATTTGATGATGAACTCACTACTAGGAAACCATTCAAACATCCAATGCACTTGCTTGTCTGTCAGCTTGCTGAAGAAACGCGCCCAGTCTACAACATTTCCAGGCTTTGCAAACCTGTCTAGAATGAACATCATTTTCTTTGGGTGATGGTTGGCTATGTAGTCATTAAGTGTCCTTCGCAGAAGCTCTCCCCTCAGAAAGTTTTCCAGCAACCAAACTTGTAGCAATAGATTACAACCCTTAAAGTGTCTGCACCCCTGCTTGCACCAATCTAGAGCACGGTACATCTCAACTAAGATCACGGGGATGATAGTGTAAGTCTGTTCTTCGATGCCATCCATTAAGGTCCTGCCGACCATGGCTAAGCGAGTCTGAATTCTTCCTCCTAGCATCGGAAATATCAACAATCCCAAGAAGCAGACAATGAAAACATATCGACGGTGCACCCATCCCAAAGAGGTAATGGCTAGTTCGTCATGATAAAGGCGATATTATTATCTATGCCCATAACGCTCGTAGATAAATTCAAAAGGGATGTATGATTTTATTTAGAAAGAGCAGTTCATCGTTCTTCTTAAAACCCAACATTTTCAAAAACTACGGGGAGTGTGATTTTCCGGCACCGCTAGTCCAGACTATCCCATGGAAACTTGAAAAAAAAAACCCTATTTCTTCTAGGATATGAGTCATTTCTATATTACCAAATGGAAAAATAACTCTTTTCTCGTCCCAGAACATTGTAGAGGCCTCGATCAACTCCCTATTTGGTCGAATATTCAGCAAAGATGGAAGGTCACCAAGTGCTCTCCTCAATGATTTTTATCACAGGGTGCAAGATCTTTCCACCAATCAATTAGCAAAGGCAGTATATTTTTGACCATATCGAACCTGGGGATTTCGTGCTTCATTTTCTGCAAAACAAACAAAGGTTTCCCTTTCCCCCTCCAGATTCGACTACTTACACAATAATGATCAATATGTTGGCATATTTTCTCCAAGTAATGCACATAATATGATAGTGTCCATTGGGGTTGTGGAAATCCCGTCGGACTGGGCAAGGTTTTATCTAAGCGGGTTATCATGTCAATGACGTCTCAATCTGTACTAAGTTTAGCATGATCATGTATATTTCAAATCAGAGTGTGGTTTCTATAAAAGTCTAGACAGGTACTCTCAAGTGGACAACTTGAGAGGGAAAGGCACGGGACTGTCAATTGCACTGCTGCCCGACTAGTCTACCGTAAATAAGCCTTTTCGATTTAAAAGGATGATTTTAGGAAAGCGCAGACACTCATAAAGCGTCGCTATGTTGATAATAGGCATGAGTGGAGTATGATGTGGAGCATGCTTTATGCAGAAATACACATTGCCAAGTATTTGCATGATAAAAGTGCATAAAAACAGTAAATAGTATGACAAGGATGAACAGGAAAAAGAAGAGAAAAGAAAAGAAATATAAAGAAAGAAGTCGGTTTAACTCATGAAAATGTGCGAGAACGTAATGAAGCAAATAGGAAAATAGGGACGGGAGAGTCATGATATAGAAATCTTAGAGAAGATGAAGGAAATGGAGAAAGATCATACATGTCATAGAAAATAAAGGAGAATAAGGTAATGGATGTGCATGTCATAGCAATTTAAACAAATATAGAAAAATAAGGAGGTATTAAAAGAGTTGCCATGTTTTCGCGTCCCGTTTTCTTGTGAAAGCGGGTTTCGACGTGTGAGAGCTCTTTTAAACGAGGTATTAAAAGAGAAGAGTCGCCACCTAATGGTTTGAGGTGCGTTAGGGCACCTATTTGAAAATAATTCTATTTTAACTACTCTACATCACTAAAGATCGGGTAAGGGCTCGAATTACCTCAAAAAGAAGGTGTTAGGCACTCTTCGAGGTTCACAAATGTGGGTCTCGGCCGAAATTTACACTATGTGGATTAGATAATTAAACTAGGTGATAAAACAAGCAAGGAAAGGTATAAAATTTGAAGACTCTATTATAACACATAAGAATAAATGATCGATACAAATCTTAAAGATTACAAGGGTACAACTGCATCGTTTATGTTAAATGACTAAGTGTGAATAACAAGTACATAAAGAAAACGGAGGGTCCTAAGTCGTTTAGCCTAAAGGATCAACCCGTGCAACATAATTAATACGCCGCTACTCCCTTAAGGTAGGGGTTGCTCATCTTATTCAGTAGGCACAAACTATCATCTACTGCTACCCAATTACTATGTTGAAGTTGTTACTTAAAGGCACTCTAATTCAATTCTAAATTGTGTCCTATGCGTGCACTACTCGTCCTATGCCTATGTGGTCCAGGAGGCTTTGGACCTAATATTAGGAGGTTCTAGACTCAACTTAGGTTTCTCAAAATGATAAAACTAGACGACATCCAAAACAGATAAGACGACATACAAAGATAATTAAGGTCCCAAGTTATCCTCCACACTTAAACAAAAAATGCACACGATCAGATTCTTATATTAGGCAGTAAATAATTTCAGAATTAAAATGTATATGAGTTATTAAATCCTAAAACCATGGTTACTATGTGATTTTTGATGAGCTTAAAACACACTCTAAAATATGCTCGCTAATCGAATATAGTAAATTAAAATATCGTATCCACTGGGATTAGAGTTAAACAGTATTATCGTAGTTCGTAGCTAGATTGCTATCCAAGATGATCAACAATTGAGAGTTTTGTGATCTAAACTAAATTTAACTAAGAGTCTAAACTATCGACTAATGACAATCAACGCAAGTATTAAGCAAAGGAAGTTATCAATTGGGAGAAGATAGGGTTGTAGGTGCAATAAATGTTTGGGATTTAACTCTAGATAGTTCATGTCGAGTGCTCAGGTGAGTCTCTTGAATTCACTTGGTTATTAGTTCAATTGATTAGTAGAAACTCCTCTCTCTAGTATGTCTCAACCTCACAAGATGAAAAAATTCTAAGTACGTGAAGATATGCAAGAATTTGTAGTGGATTAGTCTTTAGGAGAACCTCTTTCAATTATCCTCCTAACTTAGTTTAATCAACAATTCAACTAGCCTCTTTCGATTACTAAGAAGAATTAATGACTTCAAGCAACAAAATATAAAGCAACAATATCACAAGTTATGCTATCTCGAGTACATGAACTAGTGAATATAGAAGCAACGATTAAAATATCCAAAATGATTCAATACATAAAACTAGAGCTAATTATCCACAAACAAGTATCAATAAACAAAATCCATCAAACCCTAAAGAAAACTACTCCATGGATATGGAGTAATTCATCATAACAATGTTTAAGTTAAAAGAAAACATAAGCAATCCAAACCCTTGTCTTGAGTTGAGATTGAATGATGGATTCCTTGAGCTTTCTCTTCTCCACCTCCTTCTTAGCTTCCTTAGGTCTAAGATGTGCCAAAAGTCCTAAAAGTAACATTTTTACATGTATATATACCAATTAGGATCGGTCCCAAACAAATACACCTTCTCCTACGCAAAATAGGACACTTTTTCAGAGTTGGACGTGCAAGGCCGTGCACCTGAAGTGTGCTCGCGCACTTGGCCGCGCACTTTTAACACGGTTCTGCCCTATATGCGCGCCTAATGCGCGACCAGTGTGCAGCCGCGCACATTTCACCATGTTCTGTTGGGAAATTGGGAAAGCATTAAACATTAAAGTTTTATCCCTTTTAAATATATTTCCAATGATATATTGTGTAGTCCAAACGAATTTCTGAGAAAAAAGTTATGTGCATTTTACTGGACAATGTGCAGTATACCTACTCGATTCTTTGTTTCGTTCTTAAAGTGCACTATCATCGGTTGATCCCGGAACACAATTCGGGCTTAAGTCCTTGGGCTTTTACTTAGACTTCAAAGCTCCAGAATAGATTGAATTCATTCCATAACATCTACATGGATCGGAATCACTCCTACAAGGCATAAAACACTCAATTAGCGCAAAACACTAGTGATTAATGCTCAAACTCAACTAAAGTGCAGTAAATTGGAGTGTAATAATATACTAAAAAAATGAGATTATAGCCTATCATCAATTTTATTTAAAAATAATCGAACAATATTGCAGCGTAAAGGCAGGTTAAAGCATCGCAAGTCCTATAGGCATGATTTCTAATTGTTTACGCGGCGAGGTAGTGAAATGATACGAGTTACCAGGTTACTAATGCTAATTTTTATAAGCATACTTCTAAGTCAGATGTCAATATCCTTTAGGAATGGTTTCTAACAGTTGAAATGTATCTTAAATAATTATCCCTGCAGGCGTGTCGTCTAAGTATGATAATAACAAAATGACTAATTAATTGATTAAAGTCCTATAGTCGTGATATCTAAAGAAGCAACATGCTAAAATCAATAGAAATAATTGATTGATCGATTAATTGAAAACCTACAGACATGGTATCTATATGGGCAGTAACAAACATGTGTTATTCATCCTATAGACAAGTTTTCGAAGTGTTGAACAGTAGACATGGAAATAGTGTTGTCACGCCAAATCGAGGGACGAGACCGGCACCTAACCGGGTGAAACCGGTCAAGCAGACCTGGATTGCCTTTCCTACCCAACGCGTTTCCCCCGTATTTACAATGCACCATATTCCATATGAAATAACAACTTAGGATTTAAGCGTGGGTTTACAAACTTAAGTTCATTTCGCTTTTAGCATTTCAAAAATTTGATTCCCAAAGCATACACAATACATACATAACTTTCCAATACGGATCACGATTTCCGAATACGTACAGTGACTACCCAAAATACATATATACACCCACATCATGTCTACGGAGCCTCTACAAATACTAGGAAATTATACAATACTTTGTCGGCAACAAGGCCCCGGTTATACCTTGCAATACATAATAGACTCAAAAGAGATGGAATGAATTACACACGGGCCCGGGAGGAAGTTGGGCTCACCAGTACTTGCTGAAAGATATGGAGGAGGCACCACTAACGGCGAACTGAGCTACATGCGATGGACCCACCTACACCCATATAAAAGATGTAGCACCCCCACAAAAGGGACGCTAGTACTGTGGAATAGTACTAGCATGTATGAGCAAACTTTACTCAAAGTAAAATCAAGAGATGCACATATAGAAAGATGTTAAAGGAACCAACACGTAGTGCACAGTGATATAGAAACAAGTACAATTGAGAGCCTTACAGATTCTAATTTCAGCACAATCACATTTCAGCTTTATTACATTTTGTTGCGGCGTGCAACCCGATCCCACCTTACATTTCTTCTTGCAGCGTGCAACCCGATCCTACCTTACATTTTACACTCCACCCTTGTTACCTCTCCACCCTTATTACTTCGTGTTGCGGTGTGCAACCCGATCCCACCGTACAATATTACACATCACCCTTATTACCTCTCCACCCTTATATACTTCGTGTTGCAGCGTGAACCCGATCCCACCAGACCATCACATTTCATAGCAAACAATAACAGCCCACAATTCAATCAAGGGCTTCATATCATCAATAGTACAATTTCATAACACCCAAACAATCATGTGTTCACAATAGTCTTTATCGTTCATTAATTCAACCACAAAGGTATTCATCAACAAGAATATATATTCATTACAACCAACAACCCATATTAAGTTAAGCCACAATAAACCTTGCCGATAATGAGTCATATGTGATATTTCGATGGTCATTTAGTTCAATTAGATCAATTCACAACTCCCCCTCATCACTTGTTACATATCCCTTATCACTTAGATACATTTACACAATTGGGTTTGTCATCATTCTTTCATACCAACATAATCAAGCATTTAACGAACCTTGCACATGTTAAAGTAATCACATAGAAGTCACCTTTCACAGTCTCAATTATCACGATAATCGACTAAGACAAATTAGAGAATGCAATATCACACCTCAAAAAAACCGAGCAATTCACATATACTCAGCAAGAAACTCATATTGAATGTTTGGACACCAACAAAGTGACTCTACGAAGATTAAAGTTAGCCATACATACCTCGAGTCTTCCACTTTTTAATTTCTATCGCAATTCACCGGACCGTCTAGCACCGTCAATATATTCCACAATGTGACATATTTCACTTAGAATTAGGAATCGTGTACGTAATTGAGCATTTTTATCAAACATTATGTGACCTTTTAGACTACTAACCCCCTTTTGAGAATAATTACCCAAACTTGTTCTTCCATTTACTAGATTATGGGATTTAATTCACATGCATGCAAGATTTCACTTTTTATTTTCTAGACCCAACCTATGTGTGTTTTATTCTTACACAAAATCTGGGAAATTGGGGAAATAGGGTGAAGACTTACCTCTTTGAGTGAAGAAGATGACAATAACTTGATAATTTTCGGGCTTGAGAGATTTTGGAAAACCAAATTGGATGATGTTGAAACCTTCTCTCTCAAGAACTTTCTTCTCTCTCTATTTTTTGGTCAGAAATTCGTTAAAAATGAAGGGAAGGGGGGTTTTATAAAATAAGGGGTAGGGTTTAAAATTTAGAAAACAGGAGCCCGACACACAGATGCGGTCAGGAATGCGATCGCATTCCTGTTATGCGGTCCGCATTCCTGTTGCATAGTTGGCCTTCAACTGGGCCAAAATGGGAACCACACTGACCAGGTACGCGACCACTATGCGGTTCGCATACCTGTTATGCGATCGCATAGTGCGTCGCATAACCTCCCTCGAAAAAACCATAGGGCAAGAATGTGACAACTATGTGGTCTGCATACCCAAAATGCGGTCGCATTCGGGGCCGCATAGTTGTCCTCCCTTTGGACAGTAGACTGTCCAGGTATGCGACCACTATGCGGTTCGCATACCTGTTATGCGATCACATAGTGCGTCGCATAATGCGCAATTTCTGGAAAATTTAATTTTTCAAGTTCTGGGATACTTTTTACTAAAATAGGACCGTTTTAAGAATTTCTACAGTTATAACAGCACAGGGACCTATTCGGGCATTATTTTAGACATAGAAATTTTACGGGTGTTTACATCCTCCCCCACTTAAAATCATTCGTCCTCGAATGAGGATCGGGAAATCATTTGGTTTTGAAAACACAATATGCCAACCCCTAATTTTTTTTTCCTAACTCCAATATTTTCTGAAAATTTTGCCAGAGTTTCCTCTGTAATTAGGCCTATCTACCTGCCAGAGATCCCCCGAAACACATGTTTTTTAACTAGTTCCACACAACTAGTTATTTCATGGTCTTGCACATAATTTGGTCACCTCGATAAGTCCCATATAATTCAATTACTTCAACATGCCATATGCACTTCAATTAATCATCTAACCATCACATGAGTTTCACATAATTTCATTTACTCCAAGGGGTTGCACATTACTCAGATAATCATAACATACACAATTATGGCACAACTTGAGAAGTTACACTAGATAGGGGAAAATAGGGTGCTTTTGCACAAAACTGAACATAACATATAATTTGCTTAGAGATGACAGTTCGCATGATCACTACTAGACTTATTCAAACAAATGGGGATATTTTTATTTCATTTTATTTTCCTCTTCCCAAGTGACTTCGTCAACGTGCTGTCTTCGCCACAACACTTTGACTAAAGCAATTTCTTTGTTCCTCAATCTACGGACTTGTCTATCAAGAATAGCAACTGGAACCTCTTCATACAATAATTCTTCATTAACCTCAATAGTCTCAACTGGCACGATGGTTGATGGATCTCCAACCACTTTCTTCAACATAGACATATGGAACACCGGGTGCACTAATGACATCTCAGGGGGCAATTCCAGCCTATAAGCCACCTGTCCTATCATTTGAGCAATCCTATATGGCCCGACATACCTTGGGCTCAATTTCCCTTTCTTCCAAACCACATTACTCCCTTCCCTTCATGGGAGACACCTTCAAGAATACCCAATCATCTACTTGGAATTCCAATTCTCTACGACGATTGTCTGCATAGGATTTCTGACGACTCTGAGCAGTTTTCATCCTCTCCTGAATGACTCTAACTTTTTCCATAGCTTGGTGCACAAGGTATGGTCCTAACAATTCTGCCTTACCAACCTCAAACAATCTGAACGGAGATCTACATCTCCTTCCGCACAATGCCTCAAATGGGTCCATCTGAATACTAGCATGGAAACTGTTATTATAAGCAAATTCTATAAGCGGCAAGTGATCATCCCAGCTACCCTTGAAATCTAATACACAAGCCCGCAACATATTTTCAGGCGTCTGAATAGTCCGCTCTGCCTGCCCATCAGTTTGTGGATGAAATGTTGTGCTGAGATTTACCTGAGTACCCAAACCTTGCTGAAATTTATTCCAAAAGTTAGCTGTGAATTAGGCCCCTCGATCCGAGATAATAGATACTGGAGTGCCATAGAGCCTGCCTATTTCTTTGATATACAACTGAGCGTACTGTTCTGCAGTATCGGTGGACTTGACTGGCAAGAAATGCGCCGACTTCGTGAGTCGATCCACTATCACCCAAATCGAGTCGAACCTACATGGAGTGCGAGGTAACCCCACCACAAAGTCTATATTGATCATCTCCTATTTCCACATCGGTATTTTCATAAGCTGCGTCAATCCACCGGGCCTCTGATGCTCGGTCTTCACTTGCTGACAATTTGAACACTTAGCCACAAAGTCCGCCACACCCCTCTTCATACCATTCCACCAATAAATTTCCTTGAGATCGTGATACATTTTGATAGAACCTGGGTGTACGAAATACCTGGAATTATGAGCCTCTGCCATCACCCTTTCCCGGAGATCATCCACATCTGGAACACATAACCTCTCTTGACACTGCATGACACTGTCATCATTGCTGAGTGAGAATGCTGAAGTCTTGTGATTCAAAATTGCTTCCCTCAATTGTGCCAAAGTCGGATCCCTGAATTGCTTTCCCTTGACTTCAGCTACAAGCGAAGATTCTACTCCATTACGCACCACGACATCCCCTTCGTCTGAGGTCGAAAGACAGACCCCCAGACTAGCCAACTGATGAACTTCCCAAGCCAAAAGCCTCTTTCCGGCTTCCAAATGAGCCAAGCTACCCATGGATTTCGGACTAAGAGTGTCGGCTACCAAATTCGTCTTCCCTGGGTGGTACAAAATATTCATATCATAGTCCTTGAGAAATTCTAACCACCTCTGCTGCCTTAAGTTCAACTCCTTCTACTTGAATAAATACTGAAGACTCTTGTGGTCTGTGAACACGTCCACATGAACCCCATAAAGATAATGCCGCCAGATTTTTAATGCAAACACAACCACCGCGAGCTCCAATCATGCGTCAGATTATTCTTCTCGTGATTCTTGAGCTACCTTGAAGCATACGCTATGACTTTAACACATTGCATCAACACACACCCCAAACCAACCCTCAAAGCATCACAATAAACCACTAATCCCTCTGAACCTTCTGGTAAGGTCAACATTGTTGTCGAAGTCAATCTCGACTTTAATTCCTGAAAACTCTTTCCATATGCATCGGACCACTGAAACTTAACTATTTTTTGCGTCAGCTTAGTCAATGGGGAGTCGAGAGTAGAGAATCCCTCCACGAACCTCTGATAATACCAAGTTGGACCCAAGAAACTGCGAATCTCTGTCGGGGTCGTTGTCCTAGGCCAATCCTTTAACACTGAAATCTTTTGGGGATCAACCTGAATTCCTTCTCTGGAAACAACATGGCCCAAAAAGGTGAATGATTCTAGCCAAAACTCATATTTTGAAAACTTTGCATACAATTGGTGCTGATGAAGAGTCTGCAGAACTGCCCTGAGGTGATTTGCATAATCCTCCTGACTCCGCGAATAAAAAAGAATATCGTCAATGAAGACAATCACAAAGAAGTCGAGAAACAGTTTGAAAAACTGATTCATAAGGTCCATAAAAGTTGTTGGGGCGTTGGTTCGCCCAAAAGACATTACTAGAAATTCAAAGTGCCCATATCGGGTCCTGAAGGCAGTCTTAGGAATATCCTGCTCCCTGATTTTTTAACTGATGATACCCAGACCGCAAATCAATCTTTGAGAAGAACTTAGCACCTTCCAACTGTTCGAACAAATCATCTCTATGAGGTAATGGATACTTATTCTTGATGGTGACCTTGGTGAGCTGCCGATAATCAATACACATCCGAAGCGATCTGTCTTTCTTTCTGACAAAAAGAACCGGTACGCCCCAAGGCGACACTCTTGGCCGAATGAAACCTTTTTCTAATAGATCTTTCAATTATTATTTCAACTCCCTTAATTCTGTTGGCGCCATCCTGTAAGGTGGAATAGATATTGGGTGCGTATCTGGCAATACATCAATCCCAAAATCGATCTCTCTATCTGGTGGAATTCCAGGAAGCTCGTCCGGAAACACTTCAAGAAACTCGTTCACAACCGGCATAGACTCGGGGGCAAGAAACTCTGAGGTGGCGTCCGCAACCCGAACCAAATGATAGATCCAACCTTTCCTGATCATCTTTGAGGCCTTAAGGTAGGAAATGAATCTACCTCTTGGCGCAACATTATTCCCCTCCCACTTGATAACTGATTCATTAGGAAACTCGAGCCTCATAATTCTGGTTTGGCAGTCGAGTTTAGCAAAGCACAAATAGAGCCAATCCATCCCCATAATTACATCAAAATATACCATTCCTAACTCAATAATATTGGTCGTGGTATCCCGACCACGCACCGTGACAACACAATTTCTATAGACTCGCACAACCGCAATAGAATCGCCAACCGGAGTCGACACAGAGAACGACTCGTGAAGTTTTTCGGGTTCTATCCCAAAACTTGAAGCAATAAATGGAGTAACATATGACAAGGAATACCCGGGATCAATAAGAGCATAAACATCATGTGACTGAACAGTCAGAATACCTGTGACCACACCTGGGGAAGCCTCCGCATTCTGGCGACCACTCAAAGCATAGAACCAACTGGGTCCCCCTCGACCCCGTGCTCCACCCCTAACTGTACCGCGCCCTGCTGGAGCTGGAGGGTGTGCCGAAGATGTAGCGGCTGAAGAGCTGGATGGCTGAGCAGTACCCCTACCCGCGCCCTGATTGGGTGCGCGGAAGTCTCCCTGGATATGGCCTCTCTCTCCACATCTATAGCATACTGAAATATCCAAGTAACAATGCTCAGTATGATATCTCCCACACATAGGGCATGGGACCCTCCGCTGCTACTGGAACCTCCCACAGGAATGACCCGACTGATGGAACCTCCTGCTATTTAAATCGGGTCTAAAACGACCTCCCTGCTGATAACTGTGCCCTAATGGCGGCGCACTAGCTGAGGACTGAGCATATGACTGAGATGGCCATGATGATCCTCTCCCAAGGGCTGATCTCACACCTCCAACTGAGCTCCCAAGGTTTCCCGCTGACCGGGCCCTACTACTGCTCTCTCTCTCTCTCCATCCTTATTTTTAATTTCCGATCCTCTGTAGCCTGGGCGAATCCCACTATTTTCCCATAATTCATATCCGAATGCAAGGCAGCTGCAGCAGCTTCATTAATAACCAAAGGACCAAGGCCCTGAACAAACCGATGAACTTTAACCTCCATAGTCGGCATCATGTGAACAACATATTTGGACAAGCGCAAAAACTCCATATGTTACTCCCACACACTCATGTTGCCCTTCTTAGGGACCTCGAACTCCGCAGCACGAGCTGCCATAGTCTCGGCAGGCAAGNAACTCAGAGGGTCTTGTACATCTCATCAATGAACTCCTGAGGGTCAGCCTCTGGGTCGGTGCCTGTGAACTCTGGAGGGGCTAACCTCAGAAACTATTTGACCTTGGAACCCGAAGAATCCCCTTGCTCGCTAGAGGATGCAGGGGCAGCATGCGATCTTTGGGCCTTGGAGGCCACTAACTGGGTTAACATCTGAATAGCTCCCCTGAGGTCCCCATCAGAAATGCAAGAACTAGAAGTTGGGACTAAAGAAGGATCAGGAACATCAGCGGGAGGGACTGTAGCACCCTCCACTGGAGCAGAAATAGGATTATCCTGGCGTGCGATGGAAGAGTCAGGACGATTCAGGATCGGGGAATCATTCTCACCCGCACCATCAGATAAAGAATTCACGGCCACTCCTGGGGTGGCAATGGCCTCTAGGCCGAGTCAAGCTTTCTTCTTGGGTGCCATTTACTGAAAATCACAAATATGCACGAGTTAGGGATAGACAACCTCACCTTCCACCACATTGCACGATATAGAATAGCAATAAACGGGTACTTTCCTAAATGTCCATGCAGCCCCCTAATTATAGATGTGGTCAACAACACACCGATAAGAAGGGCTCTACTAGACACGGCTCTGAGACATCCTAGGACACTACTAAAACCTTAGGCTCTGATACAAAGTTTGTCACGCCCCAAAAACAGAGGGACGAGACCGGCACCTGACCGGCACCTGACCGGGTGAACTCGGTCAAGCGGACCTGGATTGCCTTTCCTACCCAACGCGTTTCCCCCGTATATACAATGCACCATATTCCATATGAAATAACAACTTAGGATTTAAGCGTGATCCATACATTTTAAACTCCACCCTTGTTACCTCTCTACCCTTATTACTTCGTGTTGCGGCGTGCAACCCGATCCCCCGTACAATATTACACTTTACCCTTATTACCTCTCCACCCTTATTACTTCGTGTTGCAACGTGCAACCCGATCCCACCAGACCATCACATTTCATAGCAAACAATAACAGCCCACAATTCAATCACAGGGCTTCATATCATCAAGAGTACAATTTCATAACACCCAAGCAATCATGTGTTCACAATAGTCTTTCTTGTCCATTAATTCAACCACAAAGGTATTCATCAACAATAATATAAATTCATTACAACCAACAATCCATATGAAGTTAAGCCACAATAAACGTTGTCGACAATGAGTCATATACGATATTTCCATGGTCATTTAGTTCAATAAGATCAATTCACAATTCCCCTTCATCACTTGTTACATAGCCCTTATCACTTAGATACATTTACACATTTGGATTTCTCATCATTCTTTCATACCAACATACTCAAGCATTTAACGAACCTTGCACATGTTAAATTAATCACATAGAAGTCACATTTCACAATCTCAATTATCACGATAATCGACTAAGACAAATCAGAGAATGCAATTTCACACCTCAACAAAACCGGGCAATCGATTCACATATACTCAGCAATAAAATCATATTGAATGTTTGGACACCAACAAGGTGACTCTACGAAGAATAAAGTTAGCCATCCATACCTCGAGTGGTCCCCTTTATAATTTCTATCCCAATTCACCGGACCGTCTAGAACCGTCAATCTATTCCACAATATGACATATTTCACTTAGCATTAGGAATCTTTTACTAAGTTAGCTTTTTTATCAAACATTATGTGACCTTTTAGACTACTAAACCCCTTTTGAGAATAATTACCCAAACTTGTTCTTCTCTTTACTAGATTATGGGATTTAATTCATATGCATGCAAGATTTCACTTTTAATTTTCAAGACTCAACCTATGTTTGTTTTATTCTTACACAAAATCTGGGAAATTAGGGAAATAGGGTGAAGACTTACCTCTTTGGGTGAAGAAGATGATAATAACTTGATAATTTCCGGGCTTGAGTGATTTTGGAAAACCAAATTGGATGATGTTGAAACCTTCTCTCTCAAGATCTCTCTTCTTCTCTCTCTATTTTTTTGTCAGAAATTCGTTAAAAATGAAGGGAAGGGGTGTTTTATAAAACAGTGGATCGGGTTTAAAATTTAGAAAACAGGAGCCCCGACACAGAGATGTAGTCAGGAATGCGATCACATTCCTGCTATGCGGTCCGCATTCCTGTCGCATAGTTCGCCTTCAACTGGGCCAAAATGGGAACCACACTGACAAGGTATGCGACCACTATGCGGTTCGCATACCTGTTATGCGATCGCATAGTGCGTCGCATAACCTCCCTCGCAAAAATCATGGGGCAAGAATGCGACAACTATGCGGTCCGCATACCCAAAATGCGATCGCATTCGGGGCCACATAGTTGTCCTCCCTTTGGACAGTAGACTGTCCAGGTATGCGACCATTATGCGGTCCGCATACCTGTTATGCGATTGCACAGTGCGTCGCATAACGCGCAATTTCTAGAAATTTAGTTTTTCAAGTTCTGGGAAATTTTTTATTCAAAATAGGACCGTTTTAAGAATTTCTACAGTTATAACAGCACAGGGACCTATTCGGACATTATTTTAGACATAGAAATTTTACGGATCTTTACAAGTGTAGCAATTATTTGAGTCGACGTATTTTGACAAGTTAAGTGAAGTGTGTGTGTGATTCCTATAGACATGATTTCTGTTAATGTGCAGAAATAAAGCAAGTTAAACGAAATAGAACACAAAGCATGTAGAACCTATAGGCATGTTTTCTACCCTTTCATGCAAATATTAGAATACCCCAGCCCCCTTTTATTACTTCCCCATCATTCATTATTACAAGTTATTGTAGCCCTAATGAAATAATCGAATATGAATAATTACAGAAGAATACCACTATAGGCCCAATGATAGGCCCAGTATAGATAACCCAATGCTTTTCTAGGCCTTCGACAATTTCAGTAGACTCAAAACCCAGCTCATAAGAAGAGTAGAAAGTCCGAATCCAAAAGGAAGCCCAACATCACACAGAACAGAGACCAAGCCCAAACAAAGGATTCACACTTGATTACAAGGAACAAACTATATGTTGAACTAACTAAACAAGGGAGGAATTCCACACGCTTATTTCTTAAGAGTTCAAAGATGATTTCCACCAAGATGTATAGACAAATTCATGTGACATGTAGGCATTACACACACAAGATGAGTTCATGCTTGCATTTTCCAAGTTTAGAGGACATGAATGATCATCATAGGATAACAGACTACTTCTAAAGAAGTTTCAAACATTAATATGGTCAAAAATAGCTCGAGGCAATTTCAAGAAGGGGATCTAATTATGAAAGTTGAAGGATCAATAGAGAACAACCTTAATAGAGTCGTTTTAGCATAAAGAATGACAATATATTCATAACAAGAGAAAGGGGAATAACATGTGCAACATTAGCAGATTTGAGGAGGCATATCACTTAGGTCAACTTAGTAAGCATACATGCTTAGTTTTCAGAAAAACAAGATTATAGTAAATCATGAATTATCCTAAAAGAGACTCAAAACTAGGAATTTAAGGCATGAAGGTCTAACAAAGTCATAGTCAAAGAATGGAAAGTAAACTAACAAGTAGGCATGATCTATAGCAGCTAATAAGAATCTTAATTGTGCTGAGTGTAACACAGAGGTTCCCAAGATCAAAAATATCATGGTAGAAGATATTTCCAACTTAAGGCCAAATAGAGCAGACAGATTTCAGGACTTAAACCACCCAACCAGGCACAATATTGAAAAACAAGTGTATGAGGATTCAACTGGGAACTAAAAAAATACTCACCTGAGTTATAAACACCGCATTAGAATTCTTAAAGTCACATGTTTGGTCAAAGCATATGATTCATGCAAATAAGGGCAACACTAGAACCTACATAAAGGATTCAGAAACTTATTAAGATAAATTCTAGGTAGGAAGTAATTCCTTAGAGTTTTAGGGCAAGAGTTCTAAAGTTAGACATGGGAAAAGGTCTAATATTAAATAGTCAATGTAGAAATTTAAGCATACGCAAACATGACAGTCTCAAACAAGCATAACAACCTAGAATTCTTCCCTAATTGTCTACACTAAATGATCGTATGCAAACTTATACAGGTTCTGATAAAGAATTGCAGAAGAAATTCAAAGCGAAGTCAGCAATATCATGTTGGTTTAGAAAGGTCCATATAACACGGATATTCAGAAGCATGAACACAAACAGGGATGACACATAATTGTAAGGGATTGAACACTTACCAAATTACAAATTCAACAACAAATAAGATGAATCACCAAGTTCCAGTAGCAGATATGAACAAAATAGAAGTTTCACACCCCCTAGTGGTCAGAGTTCACAGGAGCTTCGAACGAGCCCCGAACAGTGCCCGCACTAGAGAGGTAATTAGAGACAATTCTGGTAGCCTTGGCTTTTAGCTGGCCACAACTAAAAGTGCAGAAATCATATAAGAATGAGAGTAGAGAGAATAATGGTAGCGGTAATAGTAGTGGTGGCGGTAGTTGTTAAGCTTTAGGGGAGATGGGAAAAAAGGTTTATATAGTAGTCGATTGAGCAGAAAAAAAAAGGAAAGAAAAGCAATCAAGATCAAGCAAGGAAAAGGAAATCACATGCATAACCTATTCTGAATCAGTATAGGTAAAAAATTGGACAAAACCTTATTTGAAAAGTAGTCAAAATTAGCCAAGAGTCCCAGTGAATCGGACCCACACGTCCTTGTTGTGGGTGTATACAGACGGATTTTCATCTGGATCTTGTAGATTAAGGACGATTGTACTTGATTCGGAGAGGTGGTACTTACCAAAATTGGTCAATTACTAAGTAATACCATGGGTGTACGAATGATAATGAGATACTGCAAATAAGGTAAGCAGATCATGAAAGAATTTCATGATTTAGCCAGGTTTTGAGGGAATTTGGGAGGAGGAAACTAGGATTTTGTGTGAGAGGAGAGGAGAGCATTTGGGGCGGTTGGGCAGAGTGAATTTGTGGATTAGGGTTTGGGCGCATAATTAAAAATGATGGGGTGATCGTGGGCGGTTGATCTTGGGAGATCAAAGATCAAGATTTTAAAATTGGTGTCGTGGGTCATTTGAAGTGGGTTTTGACCGAGTTCATTAAAAGGGTTGGCTGGTTCGGGCTTGGGGTTGTTGGACCAGATTTTTGGTCTGAAATTAACTGAAAAATTGGGCAAAAGCTTAAATACACGAAAATTATTAAAAATAATTTATAAAAGGTAATTAAAAAATAATAAAATATTATTTATGTAATAATATGCTTAAAAATAATAGTTTAACATTATAAGAAATATAAAATTTTATTTTGGAAAAAATAATGTAATAAATATATTTATGTATAGAATATAGGCTATTATTGCAAAATTGTGTAAAATAGCTTTAAAATACAAATATAATTATATAAAAATAAAATATTATGAAAAATATAATTCGATGAAAATAATAAATTTAGATTATTAAATCATCACAAAATCATTTAAAGGGTGACTAATACATATTCAAGTAATTTAAATGCAAGAAATCAATTTTAAAGCTGTAAAAATTATGAATAAAATATAGAAAATACTTGTATGACTCTTGTAAATTGATGATGATGCAGGACTGATATCTTAAAAGCATATATGAAAATTATAAAAATATGAGGACAAAATTGGGTATCAACAGAGTTGTGTAGAGATTTTGAGCAGCTACGCAAGGGGGATATGATTGTGACTTAGTATGAGATGAGATTCGTGGATTTGGCCCATCATGCTATATGGTTGGTTCCCACCAGGGACAGAGAAGAGAGAGTATTAGGAGGTTCATTGATGGCCTCAGCTATGGTTTACGTTACAATCTAGCCCGAGAGGTCGTGACAAATGTTATGTTTGACTAGGTGGTCGAGATTGCCAGTCACTTAGAGTTGGTTTGCAAGCTTGAGCTCGAGGAGCGGGAGAAGAGTCCCCTGAATTTTAGGTGGTTTTAGTGGTACCTCATCTTGAGTTCAGTCACATCATAGCAGTGGTCGTCCTTTCACTTCTGCTCAGGTGGCTCGTCAAGTTCATAGTGCTGCATCAGCAATTCATAAATCATACAGTACTCATCCTATTCGGACATCTTTCATTGCACTTGTAGCTCAGAGCGCGTACCGCGCGCTCCATCCGTTAAGGGTTCATCAGTATCATGTTCTTCCAGCGGTTATTCCAATTCCGGGGGTCCGATGCAGGCCCCACCTTCATTTTCGTCACGAGGTTGTTACGATTGTAGAGAGTTGAGTCAAATGAGGAAGTATTGTCCTCATTATTACAGAGGTGCAGTGAAGCAGGGAGGCCAGTCTATGACACCTGCACTAATTTCTAGACCACCAGCTCATCCAGCTCGGGGTTGAGGTCGTGTGGGCCGAGGTCGCCCTAAAAGGGGAGGTCAGACAGGTGGCGATCTGGCTTGATGCTTTGCTTTTCTACTAGGTCAAAGGCAGTTGCTTCCGATGTTGTGATCACATGTATTGTTTTAGTATGCCATAGGGATGCTTCAGTACTATTTGATCATGGTTCCACTTATTCATATGTGTCATCGTACTTTGCTCGTTATTTGGATATGTCATGTGATTCTTTAGTTACGCATGTTCATATATCTATGTCAGTGGATGATTCTATTATTGTGGACCGTGTATATTAATCGTGTGTGGTGACTATTTAGGGATTTGAGATGAGAGTCGATCTTCTATTTCTTAGCATGGTTGATTTTGACGTGATTCTGGGTATGGACTATTTGTCTTCATATCATTCCATCCTTGATTGTCACGCTAAGACCATGACATTGGTGAAGTTGGGTGCTGCGATTAGAGTGGAGAGGCTCCCCGAATTACGCTCCTAGTAGAGTGATCTCACATTTGAAAGATCAACGGGTGGTTGAGAAGGGATGTTTGACATATCTGGTATTCATCTGGGATGTTAGTGCTGATCTCCTACCATTGATGTGGTTCCGGTAGTGAGAGACTTTCTAGATCTACTTCCAGCAGACCTGTCAGGAATGCCATCTGGCAGGGATATTGATTTTGGTATTGATCTAGTGATGGGAACCCATCCCATTTCTATTCCACTGTATCGATTGGCACCAGTGGAGTTGAAAGATTTAAAGGAACATCTTCAAGATTTGCTTGATAAGGGCTTCATTAGGCCCAATGTGTCTCCTTAGAGTACACGGGTTATGTTTGTGAAGAAGAAGGACGGTATTATGAGGATATGTATTAAATATAGGCAGCTGAACAAAGTTTCAATTAAGAACAAGAACTCACTACTTCTCATTGATGACTTATTTGATCCGCTATGGTCACTATGAGTTTCTAGTGATGTCTTTCGAGCTGACTAATGCCCCAACAACCTTTATGCACCTCATAAACAGTGTGTTCCAACCATATTTTGATTCTTTTTTCATAGTATTCAGTGATGATATATTTGTGTATTCACGCATCTATGTGGATCATGGGCATAATTTGAGGATCATACTCCAGACTTTGAGGGAGAAGAATCTATATGTTAAATTCTACAAGTATGAATTTTGCCTTGATTCAGTGGCATTTTTGGGCCGCGTTGTGTCTAGTGAAGGTATCAAGGTGGATCCGAAGAAAATTGAGGTAGTTCAGAGTTGGCCTAGACTATCTTTAGCTATAGATATTCGGAGCTTCTTGGGTTTGAAAGGTTACTATTGCCGTTTTGTGGAGGTTTTTTCATCCATTGTTGCACCTTTGACTAGATTGACCTACGAGGGTGCTCCTTTCAGATTGTTTGAGGAGTGTGAGGTGACCTTTTAGAAGCTCAATAATGCACTGACTATAGCCCTAATATTTGTGTTGCTTACAGGTTCGGGATCTTTAACCGTGTATTGTTATGCATGACGTATTGGGCTTGGCGTAATGTTGTTGTAGGATGCTATGGTGATTGCTTGTGTGTCTCGATAGTTGAAGGTTCATGAGAAGAATTACTCTATGCATGAACTATAGTTTGCACTTATTGTTCATGTATTGAATATTTGGAGGCGCTATATGTACCTTGTTCATTGTGAGGTCTATACCGACCATCAGAGTCTCCAACACCTATTCATGTAGAAGGATTTTGGTTTTCCACAGCGGAGATGATTAGAGTTGCTAAAATTCTGTGATATCACTATATTATATCATCTAGGGAAGGCCAATGTAGTGGCCGATTCTTTGAGTAGGAAGGCTGAGAATTTGGGCATTTTGGCATGTGTACCGGCAACAGAGAGGCCACTAACCATGGATGTCCAGGCTTTGGTCAATGAGCTTGTGAAATTTGATGTTTCGAAGCTAGCCGAGTTCTTGTTGGAGTGGTTTCTTAGTCTTCTTTGTATGAGCACATCAGAGCGCGTCAGTATCAAAGACCCCCATTTGCTTGTCTTTAAGGACACAGTGTAGCACGGCGATGCCAATGATGTTTCTATTAGAGATGACAGTGTTTTGGAGGAAGGACCGGATATGTGTGTCCAATATTGATTGGTTGTGTGAGTTTATCCTTGAAGAGGCCCATTGTTTTCGGTATTCGATTCATCTGGGTGCCGCTAAGATGTATCAGGATTTGAGACAACGCTATTGGTGGAGAAGGATGAAGAAAGATATAGTGAAGTGTGTGGCTCGATGTCACGACCCAAAATTCCTAAGTTCGTGATGGCGCCGGACACAAAGTCAGGCAAGCCAAAACATTATTTAATTGAAATAACTTTCCAGTTTTAACACTTTCGAAATCGTTATAATCAATAAATAAATTTTAGTAAACTTAAATACGACAGCACATCAATTTAATTTAATGAAATAAATCCCAACACATCCCCAGAAACCGGTGTCACAAGTACATGAGAAACTTCTATGAATTTTGCAAATATTACAAAAGCCTGTTCGAAATACAATTGGACAAGGAAATTAAAAAAAAAAAGAAATAGATAAAGTATGAAGGTGACTCTGTCAGCTGCGTATCGCCTCCTGAAGATACAGCTCGCCTAAGTCTCTGAATCCTCCACATTGCCATGAAGGTACCTGTGCAATAAAATGCACAGCAAGTGCAGCATGAGTACAACAACAACGTGTACTCAGTAAGTCGCCCGCCTAACCTCAGAGAGGTAGTGACGAGGGGGAAGATTACTCTTACTGAAGTCCGACAATGCAACATGTGACAGAGGATGAAATACAATAGACAGGAAAAACAGTGAGCAACAAGTGCATAGCAAATAACGAAATCCAGATAGTAACTGAAAAAGGAACAGCAAAGTACTAAAAACTCCTCTTAATCAATACCTGACACTCCAGTTATAAGTGACTCGGAACTCAAGTGATCATACACATACCAGGACAAGACAACCGGCCGGAGTCATAAGAGTGGTCATAGGGACTGAGGTCATAAGCTAACCCACGATTGTGAATCATACATGCGACTCGCGTGCTAACTCGATATAATAAGCTAACCCACAATCGCGCATCATACCTGCGACTCGCATGCTGAATCGATATAATAAGCTAACCCACGGCCGTGCATCATACCCGCGGCTCGTGTGCTGACTCGATATAAAGCTCCCCACGGTCGCGAATCATACCTGTGACTCGTGTGCTGACTCGATATACTAAATATAAAGCTCCCCACAATCGCGAATCATACCTGCGACTTGTGTGCTGACTCATATATATAATTAACATAAAGCTCCCCTCGATCGCGAATCATGCATGCGAATCGAGTGTAGACACATTTCCACACATTTAAATCCACTTTTTATTAAGAAAAGTCTTCTCATGGAAAATAGTAAAAATCCGTATTAAAAGTAGCATGAAATATAGGTTTCGAAATCATTTGTTTTTGAAACTCATTTGTCAAATTAATGATATTCCTTGATACAACCTACTCAAGGTACACATATATTTACAGCGAAAACAAATTCTCTTTAGAAGGATAACATTATGAACTCCAGCTTTCTTTTAAACATTTAGTTACGTTTTCGGTCATATTAACAGTTCAATGATACGGGCAGGGTTACAGGTACACACATAAAGCATGCTGGTGGGTCCTAGGCTACCCGGACATTGCATAATAGTAGCCACGCACGGACTCCCGTCACCTCGTGCATACATAGCCCCCGAAGATAATAACATATACTGAATTAATTCACATAGGAGGACGATTCCCCCTCACGAAGTTAGAAAGGAGACTTACCTCGCTCCGAAATTCCAACACCGGCTTCCAAACCCCTTCCGATGACCCCAACGGACGCACCACGCTCCGAAACTAGCACATAAATGACAAAGCAATGAAAATTCATCCTAATACTTACAACAAATTCAGATTATACACTTCCCCAACCCCGCCCAGTGAAATGACCAAAATGCCCTCAGGCCCACGTGCCCGGATATTCAAAATTTCTCGAAGGCACATTCTACCCATAGCCTTACTAACTCAAATGTACAATTTAATCAAATATTCATGCTCAATTCGTGGCTAAATCCACATTTTCCATATTCTAGGTTTCCTTCAAAGTTTTTCCCAATTTTCCTACCAATTTCATGCTCAAATCCATGCAATAACTTTCTATCAATCTTAGATATGAGTAGAATCCTCTTACATCTGAAGCTTGATGGAATCCCTCTTGAAAAGCTCTCCAAATTCGTCCATAGCTTTTGAAAAATGAAAGAGAATTGCCAAAAATCCCGTTTTAAAGACAACACTGCCCAGATCATTTCCGCACCTACGGTCCTTTCTCCGCACCTGTGATCCCGCAGGTGCGACCAAATCACCCGCACCTGCGGCTTCCCGCATCTCTGGCCACATCGCATTTGCAGCCCACTAAGCTGCACGTGTGGAAAATCCATCGCACCTGCGGCTCCCAACCAAGTCTGCCCACTTTCGCACCTGCGGACATTCCTCGCAGGTGCGGTTGCACCAGATGACAGCAGAAACGAGCCCTTTTTTCCAACTTCAACTTTGATCCGTTAACCACCCAGAATCCACACGAGGCCCCCAGGACCCCGTCCAATTATACCAACCTGTTCCAAAACATGACATGGACTTGATCGATCCCTCAAATCACATCAAACAACACCGAAACCACGGATCACACTCAAATCCAATTCCTTAAGAACTTAAAATTTCAAACTTCTACATCTGATGCCGAAATCTATCAAATCACGTCTGATTGACCTCAAATTTTGTGCACAAGCCATATTAAACATTACGGACTTGCTCCAACATCCGGATCGCATTCCGACCTCGATATCAAAACTTCCACTTCCGATCGGAATTCTAAAAACCTTAAAATTTCTCTCTTTATCCAAATGACTCCAAAATGACCTGCGGACATCCAAATTCACTTCCGATCGCGCTCACAACTCCAGAATCACCATACGGAGATATTCCCAGACTCGAAATCACAAACGGACATCAATATTATTGAAATGCACTTCAAGCTAAACTTAGGAAATTTCTTCAAAATGCTGACTTCCACAATATACACCGAAACGCTCTCGGGTTATCCAAATCCCGATCCGGACATACGCCCAAGTCTGAAATCATCATACGAACCTGCTGGAACCTTCAAATCCTGATTCGGAGATCGTTTACTCAAAATTCCAATCTTTGTTGATTTCTCCAACAATTCCGACCATGCCCACAGGTCATAATACCTGAAACGAAGCTGCTCACGGCCTCAAAACCGTTGAACGACGCGCCAGAGCTCAAAATGACCAGTCGGGTCATTACATTCTCCCCCACTTAAATCGACGTTCGTCCTCGAACGTGCTAAGATCTGCTCTTGAGTTACCTAAAATCACTGTTTTTAACATCTCGGGCATCTGCCCGTGCTACCACAACCCAGTTGAACACATAAGCTTGATAAAATTTGAAGATTTCTTCTTTATCCATATAATGAGCTCAAGATTCATTCAAATACCTGAAGTTTCTCTAGCCAGTCCTTGTTTCAATATATATATAAGCACTGCACCAACTAGCACATGATATATCCGATCATAACTGCATACCCCTGCCGAATCGGCACCATGCACCGCACAACTCCTCATCTGACCACAATGACGCTCCCTGAACCTTAATAGCCAAAATCCACAAATCTGATGCTACCAATGCACCTCATAACAAATATACATACACCCTGCTATAATGCTGACGATACCACCACAACGAAAGAAATGTGCAGAAATTCATACTCAACTGCAGAGTTAACAAGTTCTTGAATACTCCATCTTGAATAGAATCATCACTTTAGTATGAACCTGAATAATGGTATTTGTAATTTAATATACACTTCACATAAACTCATCGTATGGGTCCCTGATCCGAAAATCTCGTCTCACCCAGTATGAACTGCTTGGACAACAAATCACCCCAACATGACCAACAACCTCACATGATATCACATTGCGCCAATAATTCATACCTCAAACATGATAATAAGAAATGACTCAGGACAGAACTATTCAGCTCTCGCAATTAATATGAGTTCTTACCAGAAAATAGGAATTAAAACATAAGAAAATAAATATAGGAACCTTACTCATCATCACACTGTTGCGGCATGCAACCCGATCCAATTAACATATATGTGGCGGCGTACCACCCGATCCCAAATAACATACATGTGGCGGCATGCCACCCGATCCCAAACAACTTCACCGTGGCGGCGTGCCACCCAATCCAAATAACATAAAACTCACATAAGGAAATATATACAGAGCTGATTCGCTCACTATAACAAATTACTGAGTATTGATCACAAGCACGCTAAGTGCATCGTACCATCCTGGGGAGACTGATAAAGCCATAGGCTACAAAACTCAAGCACAACTAAGGTGCGCTATATATATACACTACGGATCTCAAGAGTTATCCTGCTCACATAACATCCCCACTACGCGGGACCTCAACACATAAGAAATTATCAAGTCGTTTCACAACTCACAGGGCACAATCACAATAACACATGAATTCGACTAAGACAGAACGACACCCGCTGTTCTAATATCTTTCCATGAAATATGCTCTACTGAAAGGAACATGCCTGGCTCACACGAAGCCTGTAATCATATATATATCCATCCACAAATATCGAGCCACCTTGCTCGCACCAAACATAGCTAATAGCTTTTTCCTAGGTCCATATTACCCCACCTTCTCCCATAATACACGATAAAAACCATCACCACTGGGACTAACACCCCATAATCCATAATCAACTAAATCGAACGCCCTCCAGGCGTAAACTCTCAATTAAGAAAAATTGCACTTCTTTATTCTCAGTCCAAATCTTAAATCCATCAAGTGACTACGTGTCACGCTTTTATACAATCTTTTTGTGGCCATGCTTTCACGACCTTCCACACAAGGCAACAAGTCTACACATCCATAACACCGGCCACACCAAGGGCCGCAAGACACCCCAAGAATCCATGACCAGGGTACAAGCCCCTTTCACCGAATATCACTCTCAGGTGACACTGAAGATAACACCAGCTTACCCTGATCTTTCAAATCACTTCGTACCCAACATGGAAGTACGAGGTAGTGCCAGAATTTCCATCATAACTGCTGAACCACTAATACGGTGAACACTTCATCATATAGAACCCTTTCACTTAACTCAATTCAGAAGTACCACCTCAACACACGAGTGAATTCCCACATAAAAATCCATTACAACGGCAGAGAAGCCCCGCACACGCCGGCATAGACTGCATGCATAACTAAATCACATCAAAGGAACCAATCACTGCCGCAAATGTGCCATTTCAACCATGGCTAATCAATCTATATTCTTTTAATCATCTTACATTTACTCGGGAATAATAATAACTTCCTTCATTCCATATCAAACTCAACCCTCACTCATCCCGAGTGACCTTGATTTACGAGACTATGCTGCCCAAATCCCGCAACCTGTCTCATAACCTTCTGATAATCCTTTCTTCAATTCGGAGTCTATTTCTCTCACTCCTCTAATATTATCATGCATGCATAAACATATCATAGAACATTCAAACCGTACTCATTCCTCTCAGAGATTACTCTGCAAAAAAAAAACTCGATTCCCGATCATACTGCTGCTTGAAATCCTTAATTGCCGCATTCCTTAGCTTTTGAACTCACTGGGACTACTATTGAGAGTCACCCACTCTGGCTGGCCCCGAATACAATCAATCCCCAAGGCTCTCCTAGCACGGGAACACCTTTTTCAATGGAACACGTGACTGAGTCACTATCCTTACAACTCGCCCATGCCTTAAACATAAACCCTGAATCTTCCAAAGCCTAACCCCGATCCAACAGGGCCAAATTCTGCACATATTCAACAAATCCCACGCACAATTACCGTTTTACTCCTCTTTCCTTAGCTGAAATAACTCGCCTAATCGTAACCCTATGCGAAGACAACCCTACAGCCTACTGCAGATGGTGGGACTCCCCCAATTAGCCTGAAGCCACTCCTAGCACCACTCTAGACCCTGCTGAAATCCTTCCCCCTTTGATAACACGATCTTGCTCAGCCAAACCATCCCAATCTTCCAAATTCTCTTGCTAGCACTCCCTAAATACTCGAATTCCCTAGCATCATTCACACATTCTATCTCCTACCAACTAGCCACTAGGACCCCTCACAGAACCTGCCAACCTCGCCATTGCTAACTTATATCCAGAAGACAACCCAACTGTAGAAATCACCTGCTGACACCTCCCAGCGACGCTGAAATGCACGCTCTCTACGACCTCAATACCCCATCCTACACCCTGCTTCATTCTAGGATCATTCCTTGCCAACCGCGTTCCTCAATACTTCCTCTCCATACTCTGACCCCACGCAACCGAAGAAACCATAGCACCGATAAACCTAACACATTCCATTCGATCAGTGACAACGACTACACGTCACAGGTGCATACCCCATCTCGCTTGAAGACACCAAGTCTTACTACTTTATCAATCCCACCCGAGCCATTCATACTTCAAATGCCTTCCCTCTGCCGGAACAAAAGCACTGAAATCTCGAAATCATACTATCCCTTCAAACCATTCATCTTTCCCAACATACAGGAAAACGGTCTATCATCATATCAACACCACGCGACAATCAATCGCAAACATCATCACTACCTGAGCACAGCCTTAAGGCTCCCGGAAACACAGCTACTGAGCTGATACAACATCTCACCCTTTCACATGGCCATAATAACAACCACGACCATTTACACATGGAAGCATCTCGAATTACATTCGTAGTACCATTTTCATTCCTCAAATTCCTGAGCCATAGCAAGCGCTTCGTGACACGTAAGATTGAGTAGAAATGATCATAGGCATAAGCCCCAAAGGAATAAACTCGCACGATGAAGAACCAAGAAGAGAAGTACTCCTACCAGCCCTATAGCCTCTCGAAGATAAGTACAGACGTCTCCGTACCGATCCGCAAGACTCTACTAGACTTTCTCATGACTCGTGAAACCTACGGGAACCTAGCGCTATGATACCACATTGTCACGACCCAAAATCCCTAAGGTCGTGATAGCGCCGGACACAAAGTCAGGCAAGCCAAAACATTAACTAATTTAAATAACTTTCCATTTTTAACACTTTCGAAATCGTTATAATCAATAAATAAATTTTAGTAAACTTAAATACGACAATAACTCAATTTAGTTTAATGAAAGAAATCCCAACACATCCCCAGAACTCGGTGTCACAAGTACATGAGCAACTTCTATGAATTTTTCAAATAGGAGGAGATGAGTGCACTTGAGAAGAATGAGACATGGGAGATTGTTGATTTACCTCCTGGAAAGAAGACTGTGGGATCTAAATGTAAATGGGTATACACAGTGAAATTCCAGCCAATACAAAAGCCTGTCTGAAATACAACTGGACAAGGAAATTAAAAAAAATAAATACATACAGTATGAAGGTGACTTTGTCAGCTGTGGATGGCCTCCGAAAGATGCAGCTCGCCTAAGTCTCCGAATCCTCCACATTGCCATGAAGGTACCTGTGCAATAAAATGCACAGCAAGTGCAGCATGAGTACAAAAACAACGTGTACTCAGTAAGTCGCCCGCCTAACGTCAGAGAGGTAGTGACGAGGGGGAAAATTAGACTCTTACTAAGGTCCGACAATGCAACATGTGACAGAGTATGATGAAATACAATAAACAATAAAGACAGTGAGAAACAAGTGCATAGCAAATAACGAAATCCAGATAGTAACTGAAAAAGGAACAACAAAATACTAAAAACTCCTCTTAACCAATACCTGACATCCAGTTATAAGTGACTCGGAACTCAAGTGATCATACACATACCAGGACAAAACAACCGGCCAGAGTCATAAGGGTGGTCATAGGGACTGAGTTCATAAGCTAACCCACGATTGCGAATCATACCTGTGACTCGCGTGCTGACTTGATATAATAAGCTAACTCACGATCGTGCATCATACCTGCGACTCGCGTGATAACTCGATATAATAAGTTGACCCACGGCTGTTCCGGAAGGAGATAATGTTGCTCTCGGATGTTCGGAGTGGATGGGCAGCTGAAGCATTCACAAAGGGATTGAATCTGAGAAGTTCATACGCCTCCGGGAAACTAAAGGAAAGCTTGCTTGAGTTTCAAGCGACGACTTGTGCGGATGTCCACAACTGGTTCGAATCAAAGATAAGGACCGAAGACGATCATGTTGGTTTTCCATCATCAACCAAAAGACAGGAGAAGAACAGAGAAAAATCAAAAGACGATTACGACACGGACATACGGACTTTGAGGGGCCGATTTTTACCCCACGAATGGACCGAAGTCCATGGCAGAAGCTTCTAGACAGCGCACAGGTTTGTCGTTAACAGAAGGACTGGTTGCGGTCGAAAAAATAGAACACTGCAGGATGAAGAAGCGTCAGGGTCACAGGATCCTTCTTACCCTAAGTTATCGGAATACAACTTCAATGTCAGTATAGTGGAGTTGGTGTCATCCATAAGAAACATCAAAGAAGCATGGTTCTCAAAACTAATGAGATCTGATCCCAGCCAGAGGGATCCCAACTTATAGTATGAATACCACCGGCAAATGGCCACAGGACAGGGGACTGTTGACACCTCCGAGAAGAAGTGGCAACATATTGAAGAATGGTCATCTCAGAGAATTCTTGAATGACCGAGCTAAGAACAATTATGGTCATAACCATGACAACACGGAACCCTCAAAAGAAGGAGAAGGTCCCCCGTGCCACACGATCAACATGATATTCGAAGGGAATGAGATCAACGGGATCACCTTTTCGGCAACAAAGAAGACGAAAGTATCAATAACCCATAGCAAAAAGCTCTAGGAAGACGCTATCACTTTTACGGAGGTAGACGCAAACAGATTTCTTCTACCACATAATGGCGCACTGGTAATTTCTTTAAATGTACTAGATTTTAAGATTAAACGTGTTCTAGTGGATCTAGGATGTTCGGATAATATCATAAAATGGAGAGTATTTGAGCTAGAAAAACTCATCAGAAGCATTATTCCGACCACAAAGCTCCTCGCCGGATTCAACCTCGCAAGCGTGACAACCCGTGGAAAAATATTATTACTTACAAACGCCAAAGGATAAATGAAAACAACTCTCTTTTAAGTGGTAGATTGGTATATGGGATATAGCATCATTCTGGGAAAACCATGGTTGCATGAGATGAAAGTTGTACCATCAATGTATCATCAATTGATGAAATTTCCAATGCCCGAAGAAATCAAGCAGTTAAGGGGTGACCAACCGGCGGCAAAAGAGAGTGAGAGCATGTGATTTTTCACCTACTAAATTCTCCTACAAAATTCGATAAATAAATTAATTTCACAGATTTTTGTTGAATTTCAGTGTTTATTTGTGAATTATTTGCATTGCATGAGCATAGTTCATCTTTTAAAAATTTATAAAGTGATAAATAACAATAAAACATTTTTTTTAAAACTTTCATTATTTGACATAATTGGGGTTTTGATAATTAGGTGCATAATTTAATCATTTTTTCTAAGAAAATTACGAAATTGGTTCTTTAAATAATTATGGTTACTAAACTAATGGTTTTACTTTTAATGAACTCATTAATTAATATATAATTAAATTAAATCAGTTTAAGACTGATTAGTACATTATTAGAGTTTATTTAGGTAATTAATTAACCTAAGTATCTTTAAAAAAAAGGGGAGACTAAATTCGGACTTGGGCTTGAAATCACCCAGGCCCAATCTGCCTCTATAAACAACCCAGGCCCAATCTGCCTCTACAAACAACCCAGGCCCAATCTGCCTCTACCAGGCCCAAACCCACTTACCCGGCCTGCCCAAACCCAGTACCCAGAACGACGACGTTTAAGAGGTGCTAAATCTCAGCCATTGATCTTTCCAAATCCAACGACTGAGAACTACCCAATTCCTAACTATATAAATGTCCAAACTAAACCCTACCCCCCCCCCCATTCACTTAGAAAGTCTAACCCCCCTCCCCTTCGTCCGTCTCTCCCTCTCTCTCTTCTCTCTAAAAGAAACTCTAGCCGCCCCCAGGATCCCACTGCCTTCTGGCCAACGGAACTCGACCAAATACCATCAAATTCTTACTAGATGATCCTCTATTCATCCTCAACCTCGTCATGTTGTTAGCTTCTTAAGAAAACCACCCAAATTCTTTCAATTTCAGATCTGAAAACAGAAACCCTAGCTTTCCCCCTACCCATCGACTTGAAGACATTTAATAGCTCCTACCTACACGGATCGATAGCTCTCGTTGAGGGCTATTGATTCATGTGGGTTGAAGTTATTTTCAAACCCCGACGGAGTCCGGCAAGGTCCGGCGACATCTATTGTTTCCAGCCAAATCCTTTAACGGGGATTTCCTTTTCCCTTTTTATATTTATTGTTTATTTTTCTATCTCTTTGCTGATAGTATGAAACCATGAACATGTTCATCACTATTTTGGCATCACTGATTTGATTCGGGTCCAAACACACTGTATAATAATTATGCTTAGTTAGTGTGCATTTAGTAATATACATGATTTGCTTTAGGTTGTTTTTTATCACCATTTTTCTGTGCATATATGACTGTATCTGCCTCTGTTCTTCCTTGTTTGTTTCATTTTTCTTTGACTCATCTAGATTTTGATCCTTGTTATCATGCACATGCCGGTTAGTTTAACATTTTGGAATGAAAATCGTTTGTTAGAGTTAGTTGTCCTATTAATCAGTTCTTTAGCCTTTGATAATAGTTTAGTTATTAATCATCGATCAATTATGTTTCCCTTTTGATTGCGCTTGAATTATTTGAATTTTTTTTCCTTAATCCATTTCTGATTGTCAAACTGATTTGTTAGCTCATCTATTATGATTTTAGCGTATGTCTCTCAGTGTTGGTCATTTCTTGAGATCACTTGATTAAGTAAAGAATAATTGGGGGACTGACTTGGTTAAGTTAATGAAAGAACTAGTCACATTTAGATTGAATTAAACCTAAAATCAGTGAACCTAAGTTTAAAAGACTAAATTGACTGACTTAAGCTAATTAACAAGTCATTAAAACTAAAATTAGTACCTAATAGTGAAATTAACCTAAACTTAGGTAACTAGTGAGTATGGTTGGAAACCAAGTCTAGGAACCTAATTATTAATCTAACTAACTTTCTTTAATCAAACTAAGATCCTAGAATGATCAAAATAGGTTAAAAGTTCAGTTTTATAGAATTAATCACTCAATTGACTAAGAGTTAATAGATAAGCCTAATTACACCTAATGAAATTGTTTAAACCAATTAGTTCAATTAACTACTGATTTTAATTCAAATGGTAGCCAATTTGAGTTAAATTGATTTGTGCAATAAGAAATTAATCATACTTAACTAGTAGACCTAATTTTAAAAATCATCTAACAACATAGTCGATATAAGTCCTAGATAACTAGTTAAGATCAATTATTCAATTAATTAAGTTTAAGAACAAATGATTCACTCAGTCTCACCCTTAAGTAATTTCAACTTCTAGTAAAAAACTTAAACCAATTTCATTAGCACTAGTACTGATTTGAAATATTAAGTTAATCAACCTACTAACTTAACATTATTCCCTGATTACTAAAGAGTAATTCTAGGATGTCCTAAGGGTTAGTATAGGATTTTAATTGAGGAATCTTGGGTGTAACAACCCAAGAACCTTCTAGAATAAGGAAATATCAAGAAATAATATATTTTAAGGTTAAAATAGTAATTTCGAAAGGGGAATAAGGGCTGGAATGTTCTGAAAATAGGCAGATGTCCCCAAAAGGATAAGGGTGACAGCTACATTGGTACTATTTCCATCTTATTGGATAAGGAATATGCTGAGCATATCCTATCCCAAATGCCCCTATATATACACACACTTTTTACCACTAGATTGGTTTTTTTTTGGACTCTTCTTTGAACCTTTTTGGACTGGAAAATACAACTCTTTTGACTACTAAAAGACTTGAAAAAACAGAAACAGAAAGGGATTGCAGTTAGGAGTGTGAAAACAATCTGAACTTAGTCTGTCTTGTAGATGTGGTTTTCTTTCCTAAAGGACCTGGTTTTGTTGCTGTCTTTATTCAATCGTTTGGTATTCAAAATCATCCTTTTCTGGATTTCTTTACTGTGGGTTTCTTGTTGTTCGTGGGTGCTGTTTGTGGCTGCTGGGTTTTTCTTCTTCTTGCTGATTTCCATCTGCCTGACCTTTATTTGGTCAGGTTGCTTTTGTTATCTTTCCCTTAAAGGTATGTAAGCTGATTTTGTTTTATGAAATATAAAGATCTGAAATCCACTGTCTTTCCTCCATGAATCTGTATTTTTATTTGCTTAAACCTATTCATGTATAAACTTATGTGACAAGGAGGTGAGGCTACTCCATTCCCCGTCCGGCGGTAGTCTCGGTAGTTCAGCTTTTGCCATCCTTTCTGCACTATGAGTTATTTCAGGGTGTAACTCAAGTTTTAAATTCTTGCCTTTAAATTTCGATGTAAACCCTCCTATGTTCAAATTCAATGAAATGAAATCAAAATTTCATCGTCTACTATTCTTTCTGATTTTTGTTTACTTGTCTTGTTTTTTCAGTCCTAATAATGCGGCTTTAAAAAACATGACATGCCTGCGGACTCCCTGCTCTGATCCTAATACATCGTCTAGCCTCGAAATAATAAATCAAGAACTGGAATATGACGAAGAAGATGCTTTTAGGGAAATAAATCGAGAATTAGAACAATTCGAGAATAAGCCTAAGCCGAATTTAAACGAAACAGAACCTGTTAACTTGGGCAGTGAAGAAGAGATTCGAGAAACCATGATAAGCGTCCATGCGGATGAAAATACTAAAGACGCCTTGATTCAACTCCTATTAGAATTCAAGGACGTATTTGCTTGGTCCTACGAAGACATGCCCGGATTAAGTATGGACTTGGTGGTGCACAAATTGCCCACCTACCTCGATCATCCACCAATCCAACAAAAGCAGAGGAAGTTCAAAACAGACATGAGTGACAAGATTAAAGAAGAGGTCGCTAAACAACTAAAGGTTGGAGTAATCCGAGTGGTCCAATACACCACCTAGCTAGCCAATGTGGTTCCGGTTCCTAAAAATGATGGAAAGGTCCGAGTATGTGTCGACTACCGAGATCTGAATAAAGCCAGTCCCAAAGATAATTTTCCGCTGCCAAATATACACATCTTAGTGGACAATTGTGCCAAACATGAGGTGCATTCTTTTGTCGATTGCTATGCCGGATATCACCAGGTGTTGATGGATGAAGAAGATGCAGAAAAGACAGCCTTCACTACACCCTGGGGAATATACTGTTACAGAGTCATGCCGTTTGGTTTAAAGAACGATGGGGCTACTTATATGAGGGCCATGACCGCTATATTTTACGACATGATGCATCAGGAGATTGAGGTATACGTGGATGATGTGATCGTTAAGTCCAGAACCC
>ML357498.1:0-11824 GCA_005239505.1 Nicotiana paniculata | reverse complement strand
TCGACTTTGGGCTTAATACCCCAGATTTATATTTGCAACGCCCGTTTAGTCTTTATACAAGACTTAGTTGAGCGTGATCAATAACAGATGAGATCGTTGCCTTCGAATTCAACCATCTTCTGTCTTCGGCTCTACGTATTACCTTCTCATGCGATTATTTAATATAAACATATTTTACCCTATACAAATTGCTCCCTAAAGTCCCTACAACCCTTATCGTGAGCAAGATCGAGGCAAGAGTAACTAGATGTTGCATGGACGAAATTTAAAATGATGAATCAACCTGCAACATTGTGGGACAAGGAGTCATTAATTAGTGTGAGACCTCTTTCATAGCTTGTTCCAATTTTATTGGAGGATAGCGTGATTGCTTGTTCTTTTGGTGCAAGACTGTCACAAAATTATAGTTACTCCTATTAGCTAGTGTTTGCGTTTTAAATAAACAGTAGCAAGATCTAGGAACTTTACATTATATAAAAAGGGAATCCTGGATTTATAAAATTCCTCTAGATACTCTTAACGCATACAAGTTGCACATTTAAAGTATATTAGCTTAAAGAGCAAAGGCGAACTTAAAAAGAAAAAAAAAATTAGACATGTTAATTACATCCCTGCAATACTCCTCCAAAAACGACAACCACAAACGGGATAATAGCTGTTTATATACTATGTTAAGAGCATAATTATCCCTATAATAGCTGTTTATCTATTATGTTAAGAGCTTAATATATAGCTTTTAATTCTCCAGATGTCACTACCAGACTTCATTACTGAGTTGCCCCGTCAAGAAACGGACTCTCACTCCGTCCTTCTTTCACCTTTGGTGCTGAAACTACCTTCCTGGATTTTACACTCAAGGATGCTATCAGTCTTGGTAAAACTCAAATATATAATAGCTGTTTATATACATGTTGTACCTTTTGCCATGTTTTTTTTTATTTTGTTCTCGTTACTGCTTGTTGCTATTGCTCTATTTTCATTGTTTTCTCGAGCTGAAAACAACCTCTTTACATTCACTGTATACTCACTACCCTCCGATCCCCTTAGACCCCATTTGTGAGATTATACTAGGTTTGTTGTTGTTTATGTTGTCAAAATGGGTTACTAATAATTAACACAAGTGTCTCCAACAACACCATCTGCCCTGTTGCCCTTTTGCAGGTGCAAAATCATTTTGTGTGCCATTAATTCTTCTTTGCTAATTGTAAACAGTCATCTACTAACAAGACATTTCCTCTTGCTTGGTTCACTCTTAGTACCTTCTGTCTTCTTTATCCCATTCAATGTATTAAAATGATCTTATTTGTTAACTTATTCCAAAAGAGATTATTACTGAGGCTAGTGTAGTGAGCCTCTCTTTAATTCTTAAACTAGAAACTGTCTATTTACAGGTCGGCATGATACGGCAATTCCCCTGTCCTTGCTTTCGTTTTTTATAATGGCTTCTTAGTTACTGTGAAAGGAGATGACAAAGACAGTTCATATATATGATTTGAACCTACACTTATAGTAGAATCATTAACTAGGTAATAAGCCTTTATTCCGTTGCTTTTATTTAAATAGTCAGTAAAATTTGAGCCTAAAGTTCTTTTTAATTTAGGTGAGGATATAATTAGAATTAAGAAAAGGAAAAAAGAAAAAAGAGAATTGAGAAAGCTCCTTATTATGAGTCGAAAACCTTCCTCCTCTTCATCTTTAAATGAATGTCTTAATGGGAACTGACGTTACTGTTGGGTGACGCCAACATCCTGCCCATGGCCAGCCGGATTGGGGTGACAGGGTTAGAGTCAGGGTCGAACATGACGCTTGCTTGATGAGCTTGATTAAGAAATAAAGTTGCGCTCTTGTTATCAGTTATAAATTTTGGAACGATGATAAGCGCTTGATCCAAAGAGTTACAACTCTTGCAAAATTCTAATTGGTGTAGGGTTGAGACAATATGTTACATAAAATCGTATATGGCTACGTTATCTAGTTCTATTTTGTGGAATTAAGTAATACATCAATCTTTATGATAATTTTATATATCTCCATTCTAATGAATGTATCAAAACAAATGCAACATAAACGGGATTTGTCTATATGCAGAAACTGGAGACGGGGAAGGGGAAGCAGGGGAGGGGAGAAGATAGAAAAGTCGGGTTCAGGCAGGGGCGACGCCAGAGCATAGGGAGCGGGCTCGGCCAAATTCAGTAACTTTGATTTGAATTTTGTATTTGTCTTAAAAAATTTATCGATTATGTATAAATTATTAATTTAAAACTCAATAACTTAAAACAATTAGAATTCCGAAGTCATATACTTAAAATTCTAGATCCGCGCCTCTGGGTTGAGTACTGACTAAAGGAAAAGTCCAAATACCATTGGGAAACGCTTTCCTGTCAACAATAGAAAAAGACAAATAACATATGGACCTCTATCCCAATTTTGAGAATTATTAAACCCTTTTCAGCAAAGTGTTCATTTTGGAGCTCCTGTTTTCTTTGTTAGGGACACCACAAAGGAAGACCTATAAGATTCCAATTTTTGTTCACCTATTTACCCAATGAACGGCCTTGGCTTTTCCTTTATCTCAACTCTCTAACTCCATTCTTCCCCCTCTCTCTTTTGCTCTTAAATTTTCTTCTCTTTGGCTCCTCACAGTTAACTACTCTTTCTTCCCTTTTCTTCGTGACGCATACCACTTGGAAAAGAAAAAAAAAATCGCATGCAATGGCAATTGATTGTATGATCACGAATGCGAAATCACCCATGATACGGATATTAGAAGATGAGAAAAAGCCATTGATTTTTGATGCATCTCAGATGAAGCGCGAGTACAACATTCCAACACAATTCGTATGGCCAGACGACGAGAAGCCTTGTGCTGTAGCACGAGAACTTCCCGTTCCACTTATCGACTTAGGGGGTTTCCTTTCTGGAGACCCCATCGCGGCCCAACAAGCATCTAGACTTGTTGGTGAAGCATGCCGTAATCATGGTTTCTTTCTTGTAGTTAACCACGGAGTTAACGCTAATCTCATATCCAACGCCCATAGTTACATGGACATGTTTTTTGACTTGCCACTTTCTGAAAAGCAAAAGGCTCAAAGGAAACTTGGAGAGCATTGTGGTTATGCTAGTAGCTTTACTGGGAGATTTTCCTCTAAGCTACCTTGGAAAGAGACACTCTCTTTTCAATACTCCGCCGAAGAAGACTCATCTCACATAGTTGAAGATTACTTCCAAAATACAATGGGTGAAAGTTTTAGCCATCTTGGGTAAGACAACATGATAACTTATTGACTACCTTTTATTTCCTTTCCTTCGTGTCATGACCAGAAGATTACGGGTTTGAGCCGTGGAAAAATCATGCAAAAAAAAATAGGGTAAAACTGTGTACGATAGACCCTTGTGGTCCGATCTTTCACCGGACCCCGTGCAATAGCTAAAGCTTACTGCACAGGGCTATCTTGTTTTTTTTTCTTCTTGTCAATTATATTAACCCATTTATTCTTGAATTGCACAGGAATGTTTATCAAGAATATTGCAATTCAATGAGCACACTTTCTCTAGGGATCATGGAACTTTTAGGAATGAGCTTGGGCGTAGGGAGGGAACACTTCAAAGAATTCTTTGAAGAAAATGAATCCATAATGAGACTCAACTACTATCCACCATGCCAGAAACCAGACCTCACTTTAGGGACAGGGCCACATTGTGATCCAACATCATTAACAATTCTACATCAAGATTGTGTTGGCGGGCTTCAAGTTTTTGTGGACAACGAATGGCGCTCCATCAGTCCAAATTTCAACGCTTTTGTGGTTAACATAGGCGATACATTTATGGTAAGCGAATTAACGCACTAGAAAAAGTATAATGTCCTGTTGAAATATAAAGAGAGACAAACAGTATACAACTCCATCTTTTACGTGACAAATAATTAGTGTAAGGTTATTTTCTTATGACGTACAGTGATATACATCATGAGTTCTTAGGACGTACAAAATAATGCCCTGTTGATACTGTTGCAATAGAAACAAGTTGAGTTATTATTTACAAGTCATGAAAACGTGGTCATGTAATTCAGTACGTGGGGTAACATTTTTTGATTGAATTTTGCCCTTTTGCAGGCGCTTTCAAATGGAAGATACAAAAGTTGCTTGCACAGAGCAGTGGTAAACAACAAAACTCCAAGGAAATCACTTGCTTTCTTTCTTTGTCCAAAGAAGGATAAGGTAGTGAGCCCACCAACTGAATTGGTGGACACCAACAACCCTAGAATATATCCCGACTTCACATGGCCTACTCTCCTTGAGTTTACACAGAAGCATTACAGAGCTGATATGAACACACTTCAAACTTTCTCAAATTGGCTTCAACAGAAAACTGCACAAGTTTAAGAGATAATTCAACTTCTCCGACGTACCTCATATGAGATTCAAGCTTATATATATATATCGAGGATGGAAGACTTCAGGATTTTCTTTATATGTATGTACATTCCCTCGGACGAAGAAGAAAGGAATTGGTGAAAACATCATCGTCATCATCATCGTCAGAAGAAGAAAAATAGTTGGAAACGAGAAAAGAAAAAAACATGCTAGATCTTTTAATTTTTCCCATGAATAGTTCAATTAAGAAAAGTAAATATAGACGAGATAGGGAAGAAGAAGGAAAGGAATAAAACTGCTGTATAACTTAGGTTTGTTTATTTTGACGTATTGCAAAATATAGAAAAGATTACGTATATCTAGCTTTAATTAAGAGTATCCAATGTAAGCATCCCTCGCTAAGAGATATTAACTTTTTTAACTTCTTTTTCTCTTCCTTTAATTTTTTTGGTCTTCTTATTTTATGTCTGTCTTAGCACATTCAGAAAACTATGTAATGCCTCTCGCGAAATCATTATTTTTCTTTATGGCTTAGGTTATATGAGGGAAACATAAAGCTTGCACGGTAATTGCAAACTTATATTACTTTCATAAATTAATTTTTCGCCAACAAAAATTGTATGGACTAGTACGAGTTGAAAAGATCCAAATAGAAAGACAGGGGTCCCCGTACGTAGGGAATCATTCAAAATACTACTAGTACGAGTAGTAAGAATTAAGAAAGAGATGTGTGTGAAGCTTTAGCTAGGGGCTGGAGATCGAATCCAAAGGAGTATAGGTAATAGCCAGAGCTTTCAATATTAGGATTGGATTCTTGTGCAAGTGTGTTTGGTTTATCTTTGGCATTTATTTTATATCTGGAGATTTGGATGTTTGTGACTTTATGGAATGCAAAAGAACACTTAGGACATTGTCTTGCTCTTTGTCCTTGTATGCTGCAACATTCTTCCTTGCGATATTATATGACCTAAACTGACTCTCATGAGGCCAAACACCCCCCCAATAAATATATTATTATTTGTGGAGAGAGTGCTTGTCCCTACGTAACTATAGCCTCATTACTCCTGTCGCTATTCTGTTTTGTCTTTATTTAACTTCAAAATCTATGTTATCTTCTATTTTTTGAGTAACTTTTATATATTGGTGGAGTTAAATATTTATACTGTTAGATTATATATTAGTTATAAAAAAAAACAGGTAAGAATAAATTTTAGTGATTGCAGTGACATAAACGCCAAAAGCCCGAAACGTCTCGTCATTCATGTTATAATGGCATTAAATGTGCATCAGCCATCGGTCGGCTGTCTCCGGAGGCGAAACGTCGCGGAACCACCGTAAATAACTCTTTTTTTGTTCATTTTTTACTTTACGTCAAACCGTCTTGCCTCGTACCCTTAGAATTCCACTACTCTTTTTCACATTCTAGCGTTTTTACTTACATTCTGGATCCACTCGTCCAAAATATCCTGTTGTGCCCAGCCAAACCATCACCAAACGTTAATTGGCTGCATCAAATTCGCCACTTTCGACATCCAAAACCTCTATCCATTCGTCATATGCAGCTGAAAACATGCACGAGTCCGTCACCATCATATACATCGCCAATAAAAACAATTCCTCCATTTGCATTATTTCCCAAAAATTCAATATAAATTTTTTTTGGGTTTTTCATCGGGTGCCTGGTACACAAATTGGGGACAAATAAATCCGAATTTCTCGTCACATTAGAGATAAAACACTCCCTAACTATTGCTACTCCATACACTCTCCCTTTAGTGATCAAGTTCTGATAACTCTCCCTCAGGTTAAGCTCCTCGATTTGCATTTGGTATCTTTAACGTTACAAGGAATTCAATAGCCAATCAGAAAAATTTTTAGAAACTTGGGGTTGATTGTAATTGGAAACATATCTCGCATCTTTTGACTTTTTCTAAACTAGCTTTCCAAAAGGGTTAATATTTGGTTTGATTGAGCCATCAGTGCCTCCATATTTCTAACATGATTGGCACAAATAGGATTTTTCAGTGTTACCGTTTATATTTTGACCGCGTTTAAATAATTTTGCAAAAGTAGATTCACGGTCAACATTGAGTATTAAAATCCTTAACCTCCAGGATTTCAAACGGACACTCTCAAAATTAAAGCTCTGATTGGCGCAATTCTTTTTGGGCTAATAAGACAGTTATGCATAGTGCGGTATATAAAAAAGTTATATATATAGCATTATTATATACCGTGCTATACGTACTTGAATACTCTCCCCCTCCCTTCTTCCCCACGATCGAACAGAAGGTCCCCCCAAAAAAAATTCCGATTGGACCCCACCCGTCACACAAAAAGACAAGATTGTAGGTCCCACTTCCTAGTCAAGCCTTCTGGTGTTGTGGTTTACTTGTTTCGGACTCAAATTTTTAATTCATCAACTTTCCGAAAAACATAAATCGAGGTATTCCGATTTAGTTTATGTCGAAACTCATATAAATAATGCATATTAGTTGTTTTAAATGTGTTCCATGTTGTTTTATATTTTTTTGCGATTAAACTGGCATGTTATTTTTATCCGGACAAAGATATTAATGTTTTAAAAAAATATTTAAAATTTGAGAAATCATTATTATTTGTTAATAAAAATGTTAATAAATTACTTTTACTGTTTTATATGTATTTTCGTGAATGTTTTGTGATTAAAATGTATTTGTTGTTTTTATCTAGTTTAGATTATTTATTTTCTTAAAGACTAGTAATATAGTGCCCTTTTAGCATAGTTAAATGTAGAGTCTTGTAGCATAGTATCCCTGTTGTTTAAGTATATCTTATACTGATAGATCAAACACAAACCCTGTCTAATTTACAAAAATTATTTATTTAATTTACAAAACAAACATACAAAATTATGAAACTAACATATAAAATAATAATATTGATACACATAAGAATTCATGATAGCTTGTAGCTAGGCCTCAAATATCGAGCCTGGAACCCATAGATATATACTCTGTCCAATTAAATATTGTATAATTATAAAAATTAATTATTTAATTTACAAAGAAACATATAAAATTATGAAACTAACATGTAAAATAATAAAATTGACACACATACGAATACATAATAGCTTGGTGCTACTAGGATTCAAATAGCGAGCTTGGAACCCATATGTTATTACTTTGTCCAATTAAATATTGTATAACTATAAGAATTAATTATTTAATTTACAAAACAAACATACAATTAATGTTGTTTAATTTACAGTAGACGACATGGACGTGCGTCGCCCATACATCCTGGACCTTTCTGCGATAAGTTATTAGTGTTACAGGGCGATCATAGGTCCGCCCACGTATGAGAGGGAGAGTTACTGGCCCAGTCTCTCCACGCTAGGAGAGTGGACGACATGTGGGATTTTATGAAGGATAGAAAGCTCCATCCATGTAGTGCAGTGCCTGTAGGATACGGGCTTCTACAGGATTTTGTAGATCGGGCGGCAGCAGCTCGACTGGTCTTTGCTCACGGCCCTGATAGAGCGGTGGCGACCGGAGACACACACATTCCACCTGCCCATTGGCAAGGCCACCATCACACTGCAGGACGTGGAGGTTTTATATGGGCTGCCCGTTGATGGACTGCCCGAGGCACTGCCTCAGGGCATGAGAGAGATGACGCATAGGTAGTATTTGGACATGCTGCAGCAGTTCACTTGTTTCAGGCCACAGGATGAGACTGCATACTCAGGGTCCAGTCGCATGAGTTTGACAACATTTGGAAATATTGCACCCCAACATCACTGGCAAGACAGATGGTCTGCATATTCACTGGTATACGAGGTTGTTGTTGCTCCTTATGTTTGGAGGGGTCTTGTTCCCAATTACCTCGGGGAACCTAGTCAGCTTGAGATTTCTTCATCATCTTCAGATGCTAGATGATTTAACCCAGTACGGCTGGGGGGCTGCTGTTCTCGCCTACTTGTACATGCAGATGTGCCAGGCGAGCATGGNCCCAACATGACGTATGTGGATTTTTTCCGCTGCTACAGGTGACAACATATTCGAATACTCTATTCATTCCTTCCAATTCTATCTAGTAAAAATTTATCTTAAATTTTACGTCAACTTTGTATGTTAGGTTTGGACCTGGGAGCGGTTCATGCAGTTGTAGCCACCTCTACCACCATTACCTCTGAATGTACTACCTCCGTTTATCCCTCTATCTAGGAGGTGGGTTCTCCGGCATGGATATGTACGAGATTACGAGGCTCGGCATAATATCCTCCTTTGCAGGGATTTATTGGATATGCTGGAGGGCGCACAGCTAAATGTGTACCTAAGTTTACTTGGTATAGTTTCACGTGTGTTGCGCATACTCACGTTTTCTATTGTTATTTAATAGTTCATCTTGACTCCATACAACGACGACTTGATAGGTGGCCTGCCCGATTATTACTCGGTCGGCCGACTGATTTGGAGCACTTCTGTCTCGTTGATGTGCCTCGATATTGTGTAGAATCATGCCACGGTCGTGTTTAACAGCGCTATACTAACATATAACATAGTATTTAACTGCGTTATGCTTCGCGTGTTAAAAATTCTTTCGGATACAAAACAGCTTTTTCGCAGGCGGGTAGCTTTTCAGTTCGACAAGATAACACACATAACGTAGTATTTAACCGCACTATGCTAACACATAACGTAGTATTTAACCGCGCTGTATATATTCATATATTTATGATTACATGAACGGGAGGGAGAAATTCATTAATTTACTCAACTGAAAAATGTTAAATATCAATAAGATTTAACAACAATGGAAACATAATTTTATTTGATACCTCTTCCAACATAAACAAGTACATACACTTATTACAACTAAATTACAAAACCCAGCCAAAGGACATTTTCGACAGTCGTGTCCTGTTTGCGAGCATATACCACATTTGCGCGCATAAACGGTATCGCTAACATCTATTTGGTTCCGTATACGCGTTCTCTTCTGCACCTGTATTCGACCAAAAAACTCCTTGTTACACACCATTTTAAATGGTTCCTAGGGCCAATAATGCTCAGCACCCACTGACTGCAACTGCCCACTGTAGGTATTAAAGCATGCGGCAACACTATATTGTTTATCAACGTAGTTGGTTGGCCCTAAACCAACATGTTGAAAGCACCTGATGGAATTTGAGCACGACATGTGGTAGATGGACCATTTACACAAGAGCATAACCTTCTAGATTCATTTATGATATGTACATTATTCCCCTAGTTTTGATAGATAGCGGAGCGAACTTCAAAAATATTTTTGTTGTGATCATACAGTAAAAATGAATGTCAATGTGCTCGCCTCCTGTATTTCTCAAATCTCTTCATAGGCAGTGGAATAAATTCAACACCTCTTTCCATCAATGACGTTGCAGCTGTAGCCCTTTCAACAAACCTCTCCGCCATCTGCTTGAACGACATCCGCACCATGGCAGTGACAGGCAATTTTCTTGCCGACTTCAATAACCCGTTGAAAGACTCTCACACATTTGTAGTCATAATTCCCCATCTTCTTCCACCATCAGCATGCAAAGTCCACTTGTCAAGCTCATGTCGCATCCAACAATATGCTCTCTGGTCTTCCTGACTAATAGATTCCATGTACCTCCGGAATTTATGCTCTTGGTGGTCTGTTGCTTCCATCCACTTCAAATCCTGCAGATCCTTGTTGGGAAGTGCCTTCTGCAAATTGGCCTTCAAGTGCCTCACACAGTAACAGTGGTAGGCATAAGGTTCTTGCCATGCATGCAAATTCTCTACAGAACTTAAGATACCACCATGCCGATAAGATATTAGACAAATATCGGAATGTTGTTTGACAATGTGCTCTTTCAAATGGTTCAAAAACAACGTCCACGTCTCTTGGCTTTCATTGGGACAAATCGCAAAAGCTAGAGTAAATATTTGTCCATTAGCATCTACTGCAATGCCGATCAATAACTTGATATCATACTTTCCATAGAGATGAGTGTCGTCTATGGATATTACCGGCCGGCAATGCGGAAAACCATCAATTGCTGGTTTAAATGCCCAGAACACGTAATTGAATATATATTCTGGTCTTCCCGGACTCCGCTTAAGCTTCCATTCAACAACCGTCCCGGGTTTGAAGTATTGCAGTGCGGTCATGTACCTGGGTAGAGCTACAAATGACTTATCCCAGTTACCATAAACAATTTCAAACGCATGTTTGCGCCCGAGAAATGCCTTTCTTTTGGTAATGGTATGGTCATATTCCTGGTGGACTGATGTAATGCACTCTTTTATTTTATACCTTATGGACGCTTCAAGGTGTGGAATAAGGACAAGATAAATCAAGTCAATATCCAATTTGTAGTGATTCCCATTGAATGTGTCCATTTCACATGTGTGGGTGGCAATGTATTTACCCACTTTTCACAGACATGTGTTCTTCTTGCTCGCATGCAGCATCCAATGACAACCCGTAAACCATCTATGGAAAACAACCTTGTATACATCCGGAATTGACTCTCATACCGTCATCTCACGACACTCCTTTATGCTGTACATTTTTGCCGCTCTGCTTAGGTGCGCTTTATCAAGAAAAAGCATGCCCTTTGCCAGCACCGTTGGTCTAGAATCATCCCACATTGCTGTCTGAATTTCATCAAAATCCCTTGTGAGAGCATCCACACCCGGCATACTTGAAAAATGATCAAGGTAGGGAATCTTCCTTGAATGAAACAACACTTGGGACTCGTACACTCTTGGTCTAACAGGGGGTGGAGCATACTCCCTCATCAAATCAGGTCCTTCATTCTCTTCCTCTCATCACCATCCTCAGGAGGGAAGGGTGTGTCGTCTTCGGAATCATCGGCATTATTGTCATAATTACTGTTCTCTTCCTCACTCTGTGCATCTACCAGATCCCGATTTAATATGTCGTCTTCGGGCAATTGAGTCAGGACGTGTGGTTCAACTTGCTCGTTTTCACTACACAAACAACAAAACAATTAGCTTATCAAATTAATAAATACTTTCCATATAACTGTATCACTTCACTTACACGTAATGTGTTGACATTTCTTGATGGACATTATCCTGTTGGTGATGACTCCCGGATGGACCATCATAACTTGTAAAAGTCATATCTTGCCGGTACCCCCTGTGGAATATATGAGCATTAATACAAATTCAATACAACAAAACTATACATCGTAATAAAAGAAAATTGAGGTTTACCACTCGTCTTGTGGATTATGTAAAGCAGAAGAGAAATTATTTCCTCGCTCCTCATTTGCCCGTGGTGATAAGTTTAAATCAGGCCAAACTCTTTCAGCCAGAACCTCTCCGACAAAAACTGCTCCAGAATAACCACCTGATGACTGAGAGTAGGGGTGGGCATAAAATCCGGAAAACCGAATTCCGAACCGAACCGAATTAATTCGGTAT